>WWET01002345.1:172707-191114 GCA_011038615.1 Limnodynastes dumerilii
TCTGCCTGAGCCTCAATACATTCTGCCTGAGCCTCAATACATTCTGCCTGAGCCTCAATACATTCTGCCTGAGCCTCAATACATTCTGCCTGAGCCTCAATACATTCTGCCTGAGCCTCAATACATTCTGCCTGAGCCTCAATACAATCTGCCTGAGTCTCACTACATTCTGCCTGAGCCTCAATACATTCTGCCTGAGCCTCAATACATTCTGCCTGAGTCTCAATCAACCTCTGCAGTCCCACCTGCTCCTATCCAATTAACCCTTGCAGTTCCTACTGCTTCAACTTTAATAGTTAACCCCTGCAGTTCCACCTGCTCCAATTCTATTGACTTTTGCAGTCCTTACTGCTTCCATTCATTTAACCTCTGCAGTCCCTACTGCTTCAAGTCAAGTCCTCAATCCAAGTCTGTGCACGCCAGTCCGGCGCAACCCAGCACGCCAGTCCGGCGCAACCCAGCACACCAGTCCGGCGCAACCCAGCACACCAGTCCGGCGTAAGTCCTCTTCCCAGTCCGGCCTGAAGTGTCCTGCCCCTTGCACCCTCCTGTCGTCCAGTATTCGGTCCAGACCAATCTGAGAACGTGATACCACTCTCCTATTACTTACAGCCAAGGCACATAGGAGCAGGACCGGTCACATCCAAAGGATAACAGCTCCCTGGACCTAGGATGGCGTACTCCTTTGGGTCCCTTCTGAACCAACGTATGGCCCCGTCATGGCGCTCCTCTCTCGTCCTTGCCCACGCCCAGTGTGTTGGGTCTTCTGCCATGATCTACTATAAAGAACAATCAGAGATATATTTTAGATATATATTTATTTTAAGTTTTAAAAAATTGTGGAATTATATATAAGCAGAAGTAAGATGAAAATTAGATACTGAATTTGAGAGTAAAAAAATTAATTTCTTAACTTATATATCAAAGAATTGTAATATTTCATATCCCTAATTATAACAAACAAGATCACATGTGGTCCGGTCCACCATGGCGCAGAAATCCATTGCGACGAGCAAGGCGGTCCTTCTTTTCTGGAGCCGGTGCACCTTCATTGGCCACATCAATCTGAGGGCCCAGGGATAGATCTCCATCCAGAAAGACACCTCTTCCTCCATCTGGTTTGCCAGGAACCTTAAAGGACACATGAACAATATAAAAGTTAAAACAAACAACAGATATTGATTTGTAACCATCTAAACAAGTCCTGGGTCATGTTTGTACCCTTTTATATTATTTGCGCTATTTATAGCTTCTATGATTGATTTATTTGATGAGATACTTAAAGGGCCGCAAAGAAGTTCTTTCTGTACTTCGTCGTCTTTAGGCCAGCCCGCTTGAAGTACACAAGCACCATGGCCAAGAGGTACTAGAGGGAGTAGAAAAGTATTAGCAGAACACATTGTCACCAGCAACTTACATATCACACACTACAATAAAATATACAAGTGTTTAATAATGATAATGATTAATCCTAACAAGTAATAAAAAATAGCATATACCTAGGTGCACGTACTATAGAAAATATATTATACCTTGTCTGAAATGCGGAGGCCGCAGTCCCTGGTCAGGAAGTCCTGGATGTAGTCCTCGTCTAGAATAGATAAAGGGATGGCAGCTGTGATACTGAAACCTTTACAGTTCTATCAGGTCAGAACCATTACAAAATCCTGTGACCAAAAGTATATAGTGACCCTGCAGATGTGTATTCCATAGAACTCAGTAAGTACAGTACTAATCTCATTTTCTTTCCCTGTACAAATGTTATTGTCTATTTACTATATTGTACAGGTCTCCACGTTTATTTTTAAAGAGATCTATAACACTACTGCTCCCCGGGGCTGTGGTATGTAGTGAATATGTGGGAATGTGACAGTAAATGTACAGCAAATAGAAACAGAAAACAGGGAAACGAGCACTTACCCAAGATGCGGTAGGAGGCCGCCCGTTCTTCTGGCTAAAGGATGAGGCGCTTCACTGGTGGCTGCTCCTCAATGGCCACATGGCACAGCATCCTCTTCTTCCAGTGAAGTCTTAGACACAAAGAGCAGGATCTGGGAGAGGAAAGGGAAATATTACAATAGAAAATAACCTCCAGGTGAGGTGGGAGGGATTCCATTTAGCGCCTAGATGAGAGTCTGTGTGTAGTGCGTCCATTCCCATCACACTCTGTCTCACCCTTTAGCTCACCCACATGTGGAAATTATCCCCATAGTCTGTTATGTGTTTTGCTACATTATATATAATTATACATTATATATAAATATTACATAAAATCTAGATAAAAGCTTAAAAGCTTGTTTTTTTGTAAGATATCTATGGTAATCTTACAAAAAACACCACCCTTTACTCTCCATGTACAATGGTGCTGTTACCCCATCCCATCTCAGAAGCAATAGCCTTAGTTCAAATATAATCACTATTATGTGTAATAGTAGCTGGTAATGTTATGTAATTGCTGTATATATGCTTGTACTTCGTATGATATATGAGTCTCCACTTACGCCTTTTCTCCTTCTGCTCCATCATTGTCCCTGCTTCTCTTCTCTCTCTCTGGACCTGGGACGAGGTTGATGGTTCTAGGGATGACCTGGATCAGAAGCATATATTCAGCACAATTACCCCTCAATTGCGATTTTGTATGTACTGTGCATGCACATGACAGATGATACGCTACGAATGGCCCTCTGAGCGTATGGGCCATTCATGTATTATTTGTCTAAATTCGTACGTGTGGGCGTGCCAATTTTTACGTGAGCCAAAAGTACAAATGACTAAATTACGCAATGTAGGCGGGGGTTTTCATTTAAATTGTACAGTATGAGCGTGCTTAGCTGCGTAAATCCGTGTTGCCCATCTGTACGTGTGCGGACGAGAGCGGTTACGCAGCCAAAAGTTAAGGTAGGGTTTGCAAAGCGGAAATCGGTCAAAGTACGTACATTCAAGGGGTGTGCCATGGGGAGTGTATAGAAGGTACGCACGCGTAAATACGCTACGCTAGTAAACGGATTGCAAGCGGAGTTCTAAATCTACCCCATAATTTGTAATATAAAGATAGAACATGAAGAAAGGTCACTCTATCTGGAAGACAGGTTTCATGGAAGGTTAATGAAACATATAGACACATTCCGCCATGTCCTTAGACGCATTTGCTTTACTTTAGCCTTCAGTCACAAGGTTACATTTCATGCTGCCAGGCTCCTGGATATGCTGCTGGAAGGGATTGAGCTATGCCGCAGTGACTCTTTTTCTTGGTGGGGATCTCACTCACAGAGAATGAAACAAAGAAAAGGTCTTCGCACCAGAATGTCACAGTAATTCCTCCTTATAAAGGCGATGGTCTGGATCCGCAAGGCCGCAGACCTAGTCGTAACGGGGCTTGCCTGCCTTGACCCCTTATTTATTTACATGGCTATCCCACCTGTATGGCGGTAATAAGACCATTGTAAATTGAGAGATAACCCCTATGAAATACATTAAGGAAGAGCTCTTGATAGGTAGTGGGTGATAAAAAATTTCATGACTCTTTAGTATGACCAAGATCTCTTCTAAGGAAGCGATAATGAAAAGAGATGGCTTTCCTTTTAGGGGGAGATTGCAAGAGCATTTGATCAAATTGGTTATTCCAATTCGCATTGGAAAATTTACTGATTACTGTTTGTATGTAATGCTTAGATTGTAAGAAACC
Source organism: Limnodynastes dumerilii (assembly GCA_011038615.1). NCBI lineage: Eukaryota > Metazoa > Chordata > Amphibia > Anura > Limnodynastidae > Limnodynastes > Limnodynastes dumerilii. The sequence goes on from WWET01002345.1 coordinate 176,393, forward strand.
AAGTGGATACGCTTTTGCGGCCTATTTATAAGACGTCCAATACAACTGATCCCTCCTAATCTCCAAATGGTAAAAGGGTAGGAAGCCGCACCAAGTTGAAAATCAGAATTTTTGATTAGTGGGAGCAAAAGAGATGCATTAAAACATAATCTGCATCAGAATATATGCCTTATCCTCCGCGTTACCCACAACAAACTTCCTGATCAAATTGTTGTAGAAAATATTTTATGTTGAATCATTCAATAAACTCTTTTTCTAATGCGGTGCAGGAATAAATCTCAGAGTCATGAACCTAATCCCTAAAATAACATAGACCTGCTGCTAGGGCCTGATCCAGAGCAACGCTCGCAAGCGAGCGTACGACGAGCGTATGCGAATTTTCGGCAAAAAATTCGCAATGCGCATGCCCAGTATGACAGCTTCCGGTCGCCCGAGCGTCATGAGCGAATAGCGGGCGTATCGTTAGCGTATTTTTCGCTCGCTGGGCGTATTTTTTTTACGATGGTCGGCTGGGCGCCCGTTTTACTACAGGGAGGCGGGGATAGCCATTTAAATTGTACAGTATGGGCGTGCTAAGCGTATTTTCGCAGCGTATTTTCTGCGAATTTTCGTACGGCCGACGGTCGTACCCAGTGTAGGGTATAGCCGCCGTAAGCAGGGACTTTACTATGGGAGTGCTAGGGGCGTGTAGGTTGATACGACGAGCGTACGTTCGCATTCGCCCGTCGTGCGAATTTTCGTAGCGCTGGATCAGGCCCCTAGACTATAATCAAGAATTTATACCGCCATTTTCTTTAGATTGCTGCAGCTTCCTAAGGCTTATTCTAGGTCTTATCCCATTCCATATAAATTGTCTAAAAAGGGAGTTAATGTGCTGTGTATCTGTTTTTGTTAGTAAGATGGGGAGAGTTTGAAGAGGATACAGTATTTTAGGGAAGGAGACTAATATTCTTATAATATGAATTACTGTAACTACTACCTGTATAATCTGTGTCTTCTCATACTTAAAAAGCCCAGAAAGTAAAGATCATTTGAGGCTACTTAGTATCCTGTATAAACGTTATGTTTGGGAGGGTCAAATGACTTCCATTGCATCATACTCTGCGCTGGTGGTTTAGGCTCTTGTATGGGCATGATCAAAGTGTCACCTAAACAACATGTTCCGGGAGGTTCCTCACTGGTTGCTATGGCAGACGACTGGTGTATATGGAGAATGCTAACAACTGGAATTACACTTTATAATTTACAACAATTAGACTGGCTGTCATGGGAATAACAAAATAAGAAACATTTATTAACAATGTATAATTCTCCATAAAAATGTATGTACTTTTGTATGTTTGTTTTTATAAAAGGGTTATATTTAATATATTTATACTGGGACCAAAGCTTTCAGTCTCGTTATAAATAGGACTAATCTTTAGCTTTATGATTGGTTCATCAGAGGGTATAAACAGCGGACTAAATGTGACTCATCTGTCATTTGCATCGGGACACAGAAAAGATGGACTGGCCTCCAGGATCTCGTATCAACATGGATGAAGAAGGAGGACTGAAGCTCCCAATGTCTGCAAGCAAGTCGTCGGAAGAAAGTGACATGTGAGAAGAAATTTCGCGCTCACACCCACCTCTTTATTCTCTTCCAAGTTTTGGGTGATTTTTTTGTGATTTGGCAAATCGCTGCATATTAAATACAACAATTTGTATGTTCTGCCTTTTCTAAATCACCATGGCGATGTTAAAACTGGCATTTTTAAAAAAAGGCATAATTATGGGAGATTTTCTGGCAATTTGCCATATCATAATAAGTACGTTTATCCGTCAACCCACTGTATTTTTTTAAGATTACTTCAACACCTGATGGGACCAGCAGAGTGACGCTGACATGACCATAGATCTCGTCCTTAGTATGTCATTCCCATACTCCTATTATAGCCCACATATATTATAGTATGCACCATTTCCAGACCCATAATATACTCATATGTACTTTATAGTATGTGCCATTCCCATACTCCTAATACACCCCACATATATTATAGTATGCACCATTTCCACACCTGTAACATACTGCACATGTACTTTATAGTATGTAATTCCCATACTCCTATTATACCCCACATATATTATACTATGCACCAATTCCAGACCCATAATATACTGCACATGTACATTATAGTATGTGCCATTCCCATACTCCTACTATACCCCACATATATTATAGTATGCATCTAACAAAGTTATAAACCTCTTTGTAAGGGTTATAATAATAGTAAGATAGTGATGCAATGTAATAACTAAAAGGCCGCAAAATATTGCAACTTTAACAATCTTCACACATTTGTAACAGTTACTATTACTAAAACTATAAATAACTAAAGTTTTACAATTTTTAGAATAACTTTTTCTTAAGAACAAAATACAGAGTCTTAATAAATTCTTGCATACAGAATAAGTAACACAGTAACGATATTTTAATTTATTATATAATATCCACTTTTCTTTTCCTTTCTTCCCCCCTATTTCCTATTCAATTTCTCTTTATAAACAACTAATAACATTTAATATTTCCCCTTAAATTACGAATCCCTTCTGTTAGTGTCTATTTTTAGTTATCTCTCATTCTCTCCTCCAGGTTTACTACCTCTTGCTTTAAATTCCTGTTTCCTCAGAGTTTGTCAACAGTTCTATTCTTTGTGTATCTCTCTATGTAAATGTCTATTTCTCCAAATACCTTCACATTCACCTCAAGTTCCAATACTTCTCTTCTACAGCTCTTGAACCACTAGTTTATACCCAAAACTTTCTTACTTTCTCTCCCTCTCAATGGGTTATCTCTACTGCCTTCAAACTCCTATCAGCCTCACGACTCCTCACTCTCCACCACGCTTTCACCCCGATCACCAGTCTCCTGCTGTCCCCTCTCACGGTCTCTCCTTCTCCTCCGATCACCCTTTGTCACCTCCATTCACCTGCTGACACCTTCGACTCCTCACTCGATCTCTCCTTATGCTCCAATAACCCGCTGACTCCTCCGTACACCAGCTGTCACCTTCGACTTCTCTATCAATCTCTCTTTCTCCTCTGATCACCCGCTGTGCACCTACTGTCACTTTAGGACTCCTTCCTTGTACCCGCTTATCACTTTAACTGCCACAAGTCTTTCACGATCACACTCTGCCTCCCCTCGCTCACCGACACCTCAGCCGCCTCTAACCTCCTTCTGACACTCTCCGGACCTCTCCTTCTTTGTAATCCAAGGTCTCGTTATCTCCGTTCTCCTTTTTACGTTGGCAGGATCTCTCTATTTCTTTTTAATCCGAAATCTCTCCACTGCCCTGAATCTCCGATCTCACTCCGCCCTTCACAACTTCTCTTTTTCTGCTTACTTGCGCTCTTTTTCTCTTAACACTCTCCCCTCAGCTCCCAACTCCCAAACTTTTCGCTTAACTGCCTTTTTTTCAAACCCCTCAGCCTCGCGCCAGCCTCCGAAACATCTAGAGCCTCCGCGTGCCTCTCCTGCTCACGCGTCCCTGACAGCTGGTAGTTGCTTAGCAACCACCTGCATGTCATAATTCCAACCTTCCACAGGTGGGGCTAAATCAATTCCTAGGGGACTCTGTAATGGGGTATTACATGCACCATTTCCAGACCCATAATATACTGCACATGTACATTATAGTGTTAGCTATTCCCATACTCCTAATATACCCCACATATATTATGGTATGCTCCATTTTCAGACCCATAATATACTGCACATGTACTTTACAGTGTTAGCTACTCCCATACTCCTAATATTCCCCACATATATTATAGTATGAACCATTTCCAGACCTGTAATATACTGCACATTTACTTATGGGACATCGTGACATAATAAAAATTCACATATCTTTGTTGTTCAATCACAATAAATGAATAGACTTAGTGACAATGGGCCTGATCCAGCGCTACGAAAATTCGCACGACGGGCGAATGCGAACGTACGCTCGGGCATATCAACATACACGCCCCTAACACTCCCATAGTAAAGTCCCTGCTTACGGCGGCGCTACCCTCACCTGGGTACGACCGTCGCCCGTACGAAAATTCGCAGAAAATACGCTGAGCGTACGGGCTTAGCACGCCCATACTGTACAATTTAAATGGCTACCCCCGCCTCCCTGTAGTAAAACGGGCGCCCAGCCGACCATCGTAAAAAAAATACGCCCAGCGAGCGAAAAATACGCTAACAATACGCCCGCTATTCGCTCATGACGCTCAGGCGACCGGAAGCTGTCATACTGGGCATGCGCATTGCAAATTTTTTGCCGAATTTTCGCATACGCTCGTCGTACGCTCGCTTGCGAGCGTTGCTCTGGATCAGGCCCAAAGAGACTAATGTAATTGCCTAATATTAGCTGCATCCAGACCTACGCCGATGTGCTGTCCGTACTAACGCACAGCATATCGTCATGCACTCTTCCAGACACTCCCCCAGTGCCCGGTGTAATTACACACTGTTATACTGGCTGAAGGCTACCCTAACTTCAGCCGGAGTAACAGTGTGTAATTACGCCAGGCACAGGAGCGTAAATGGCCAAACCCACCCTCCCTGCCTTATTAGTCTGCTTCCCCCGCCTACTATCCCTATTTACAGCGTAGTTCTGGACGTCGCAACTTAGGAACGCCCCTTTGTCTGTAACTATGCTGTAGTGACGGATGCCTGATTCAGGCAAAAGAAAAACTCCTAACTACGCCTTGCAACATCTGCCCGGCGCATGCGCAAATCGACAAAACTGACGATCTTACGCATCCGCATGGCATAACTACGGCGGCGGGGGGAGGTCTGGATAAGTGAATTAACACTCCTATTACCATAAATAGTCAGTACCATCACAATATTGTGATAACATTTCCTTGTTGCTCAGTCACAATAGATGAATTAGCTAGATGACAATGAGTGAATTATCATTTATAGTAACAACTTGATACCATTTTCAGTGTGACTGTTATACAAATTAATGAATTAATTAATTAAATTAAATTAAGACCATGAAAGTAGTGGAACTAAGACATAGGGTAGCGTGGAGGTACAATTAGTACCACTAATTATACTGTTAAAATATAACCTTTATTAATTCATTAAAATCACTGAAAAGGCAAACGTGAAAAAAATATAAATCAAATAATTGTCTGGCGAACATATAAAATTAATTAAACGTAACAGAAAAACACAGGCTGCGCTTCTAATTCAATATACGAAATGTGTGCAAGTGTATATATAAATGTAGAGGTGCAGCCAATGACCAAAATGACCACTGTGCAACTACAAGGAACAAAAGAGAGGTCCGATCCCTCCCACAAAATGGCTGCTTGCACACTGTTCAAATAGTAGGAGTGTCTTAATACAGACCTCCTGAGTACACATATAGCAGATGGATAGGGACTCACCTACAGGAGGTGCCTTGATGATGAGCAGGTGAGCTTAACCCAATATAGCTATATTGTGAACTAAACCTTTTTATGTATGTGCTGACATATAGTGTTATATAATGCTTGTTTGGAGCGCCTGACCTCTCTTTTGTTCCTCTGGGTTCAATAATAATCAATAACAATGGTTGTACCTATTTATCCGCAGTTAGGATGTCCATAGATGTTGGAGGTTAAGCTGGCCATACACTAGAGCGATTATCGAAAATCTCATGAATTCGGCGATAATCTTGCCGATTTTTCCTCTACAGTCCCAAATAATATCGGCACCATACATCACATTTGTTGCATACAATAATCATTCGAAAGTTTTAAAAAACACAGATTTTTGGTCATCTTTTGTCGAGTTCAAAATATCGCTTTTGCCCATACACAGTAATATAATTTTATTTTATCGTCAGATTTTCTTTACAAATTAACATAAAGGGCAGTCGTTACCATATGGCTTTGACTGACGTAGATCGGAAGTATAAATATAACTTCCTGTTCTAGCTAGCTCTTTGTTCTTTGCTGCCGTGATGGATGCAAATACGAAAGGTCTTGGAATCTTCGCCCTTTCTATGGTTATTTTAACCCAGCAGAAACAGAAAAACGGCAAATATTCGTCACCGTCGTAAATGTTGGGCGAAGGAATGGCTAAAGAAAAGGGAATCATTTTCTCATATTTCACAGCTACAGGAAATTCGTGAGAATAAACCTGATGATTTTTGAGAATGGATGATGAGGCTTTCCTATACTTGCTTGCTGTTGTTTCTCCCTACATTCAAAGGCAGGACACCAAGATGAGGGCAGCCGTCACACCAGAATAACGTCTTGTGACTACCTTGAAGTATTTGACAACAGGACGTTTGAGGAAATTCAGCTGTGCCATTTCAGCTCAGGCTTTGAGGAGAATAATACCTGAGACATGTGAGGTTATGTATCTGGCTTTGAAAAACCAATTTATGAAGGTTTGTAATGTATTCTGCTTAACCTATATCATACAACTATCCCATGACATATGTTATCTTTCATAATGACTCATGTTTCTGTTAAAAGTAATGTTCTACATCTTTAAAGCATATATATTGACTTTTAGTGAAACATCTTTTTTTATCTTAATAACACAAAAAAAAATCAATGTAAATATTTCTGAACTGTTTATTAAACCATAACATAACTAACAAAACTATAGCAATATAAACAGTAATAACTTTAGAAAATATTTGTAAAGCAAATGTAAAAAAATGTATATATAATAAACCAATCGACAATATGTTTAGATTTCAATACTTTCTCACAATTGTTCATAGTGGAAGGGCTCAATGGGTGGCCCAGATTGAAAGCTAAATTCTGTGGTAGAGGTTCTTGGCGTGGAAGTAACAGGAGGAACATACTGTTGTCGCTGCGTATTAATTTGGGGGTTGTGGTACATAGGATGCCCATAAGGTGTTGGATGGGTGGGTTGTTGAAAGTTAGGGTTTGGAGGCACAGGTGTCAGGTTTGCCAAGTATGTTTCAGCATTTATTTGTCCTCTTTTTGACCTGTATAGGACCTCATTTACCATCCTTTCAGCATCCTCGACATAGCGCTCCCCCAACATTCGCATTTTGTTCGCATACACTACTCCCATTGCGCAAAAGTGGTCCATTGGCCTATTAGAAAAAAATATTTCTGCAGACTCCAGAATTTTATTTGCAATGTTGTCCTGGATGTCTGCTGTGGGGCAAACTCTTTTTCTACCCCTGGTTCCAAGTAATTCCCTGGAAGGAGGTTGTGGTGTTGCTGGTATAGTAGCACTTGTCTCCTCCAGGCTTGAGAGGTAGAAGGCAGTTCCTCACTGAAAATAGATGGCTAGAAAAAGAGAGATAAAATATGATACGTTAATTATTGCTTCATTAATGGTTTGTTTCTAATTTCCTATTTCCTCTTTCCAGTTACCATCCAACCCTGAAGGATGGATTGAAATTGCAGTGGAATTTGAGAGAAAATGGAATTTTCCAAATTGTGGAGGAGCTATAGATTTGAAAACATGTGCACATTATTCCCCCCCCCCCCCCCCTCCCTTTTCTTATTCTTTTCCCCCCAATACTGGGTCCTTCTATTTCAATTACAAGGGATCTTTCAGCATTGTTTTCATGGCCATAGCTGATGTTGGAAAAAATGGAAAGTATCTGATGGGGGTGCCCTTGAGCCAACAACTTTCAATGATTATCTGAAAAAAGGAAAATTACAATTACCAGGTTCAACACAAACAAAACTGGGCCTTAACTTTGTTTTTGTTGCAGATGAAGCTTTTGCACTACAGCCACACATTCTACACCCCTTTCCACAAAGGTTTCTAAACCCCGAAAAGCACATTTATAATTACCGCCTTTCACGGGCAAGACATGTTGTGGAAAATTAATTTGGTATCATGAGCAACAAGTTTAGAATATTCCACACAAATATTAATCTGCAACATCAAAAGCTCTGCTGGGTCGTGCTTGCCTGCTGTGTTTTACATAACTTTTTACGCAGAAAATCCACAAATAATTCAAACACACAAGAATGTATGGATGCACTACTATGTCCAGAAGAGAATGAAAGATGGAAACCTTTGGAACATGGGTCTTTTCGTAACACAAATGAATCTGCTAAAGCAAATAGGGATTGCTATGTTGAATATTTTAATGGAGAAGGTGCTGTTTCATGGCAAAATAATATGGTTTAGTAACTAATGTTTGTCATGTAACATTTGTGTACCGTACAATAAATGAATAGTGATGAAAATGGAATGATGTATTTTATTAATTAATAATTTACTTATAATGTCTGTGTCTTCTATGGTGTCCTGGATGGGTTCAGGTGATGGGTCCAAGCTTGACATGGATGGAGATGATGTCTCACTATCCATAGTGAAGCTAAGTAGCTTGCAGTACCAAAGTCTGGGGCAATACACTTGGTCAGTAGATGCTCCTGAGCTCTTGAGTTCTTTTTTGTAAACAGTGCGCAGGTTTTCTATTTTGGTTTTCACATCAGCATGGGGGAAATAGGGTTTGCAAACTTGCAGCAAAGCTTGAAGGGCTGCGGCACGTTTCTGTTTATTGGAGTAGTCTTTAGACTTGCTCTTTCACAGGCAGGACCTGGCATGGTTTGTCTCAATGAATTCACAAATGAACTCCTTTTTCTCTGCCATTCCTATACAAACAATAGAGGAAAAATTTGTAATATACATTTTATTATCAAAAATGAAATATGACCTAACATATCTTGGGCCCTGCAGTACTTTTTCACTACAACCCTTTGCAAAGCTTCACAAGGCACAAATTACATAGCTTTCTATGCAAAAAGAAAATATCAAGTTCATATTACATATTACTACAAATATATTGCCACATAAACTACTGTTAACTACAAACAGTTGTAACTGTACAGATGCCACAAGTAAAATAACATTATGTCAATATTACATTTCTGAACAAATATATTGCCACCTATACTACTTATCATTACTATCCTCCCAACATTTAAAGCTGCCAATATAAAATGACATACTTTGTAAAGTACATAATTACATTTTTTACCTGTTTTGAATATAAACGAACAACGGGAACTAAGCGAATCCACACACAAATGGTAACGAATCCACTATGCTTACAACTTGTAGTCAAATTTAACCCTGACTGCATTGCAGGAAGACAACTTCATGAAAGGGTGGAGTTAAGGGGAGTGCAACTCAAACAAAGTATTAAAAAGGTAATGTTTGAGCAAAATCAAGTCTTCAAGTATTATATGAAATGTGTTGACATTAAAAATATATGTTTTTATTTCTAATTATGTTATATACAACTTTATTTACAACATATCACACAGAAAGAGACATTGGGGCTGATCCAGAGCTAGGCTGAAAAGCCGATCTACGCATGTGCCGGGCATATGTTGCCCGGCGTAACTACAGCACCGCCCGATCGTGGATCAGGCGTCCGTACGCTAAGCACTACATCGTAGGTCTGGATCAGGCCCATTGACCACATCTCTGCAATGCCACTTGACACAAGTTTGGATGAACAGAAGTCCGATAACAGTGTGTCTCACTCATGAACAAAGACATCAAAGCAAAAAAATTACAAGTAGTGCAACAGGTAAGCGTGCTTGCTAATTGATTACACATGTGTATATCATGTTTTTTTATTTGTGTTTATGGTTACGGTTATAACAAAGGGAATAAGTGGAAGCCTGAGTGATTTTGTTAAGAGGGGTTAAAGGGAACAGGTGCCATAATAACAGGGGTTAAAGGGAACAGGTGCCATAATAACAGGGGTTAAAGGGAACAGGTGGCATAGTAACAGGGTTTAACGGGAATAGGTGGCATAGTAACAGGGGTTAAAGGGAACAGGTGGCATAGTAACAGGGGTTAAAGGGAACAGGTGGCATAGTAAAAGGCGTTAAAGGGAACAGGTGGCATAGTATCAGTGGTTAAAAGGAACTGGTGTAATAGTAACAGGAGTTACAAGGAATGGTAAGAGGGGTAAGCAACGGAACATGCGGGTTATGTATATGAATATGGCAACGATTAATAATAAAGCATTTGTGAACAATACATTTTTTTCTGTTACATACAGATATCATCGTCATTTCTGATGAGAGTAATGGAAGTCCCAAAGTGAAACAACTTGAGGATGACCCAAACGCAAAGTAAATCCTGAAACTGACCAAACAGTGCATAAAAATGCTTAAAAGTATTCGACACTGCGGATTATATTAATGCAAAATTAAGTAGAATTATGAAACTATGCAAGCCTATGGGTAGCATTATATAAAAATGTTATTGTTTACAGTTTGCTTTTCACTCATTGGGGTAGATCCAGAACTACGTGTGTGCGTACGTATATTCGCGGTGCGTATTTTCGTACACGTATGTTCGCTACACTCCCCACGGCACACACCTTGCACGGACGTATTTTGTCAAATTACACGACCCAAACCCTACCTTAACTTTTCCTAACGTAACAGCATACGTTCGCTAACGGACGTAATGACTACACGAACGTACGCAGCTTAGCACGCCCATACTGTACACTTTAAATACCACCCCCCGCCTACTTCACGTAAAACGCACGTATTGTTGAATAACGTAAAATTGGCACGCCCACACGTAAGTATTTACGTGAGACATACGTGAATCACCCATACGTTCTAAAATACGCTACGTGAATGTGCGTATTTTTTATGGTGCGCATGCGCAGTGCGTACAAATCTGCGAATTTACGTCTCCGCCACACGTAAATTCGCGGAAATGCGTAGTTCTGGATCTGGCCCATTGTTCTGATTGTTTAGAATATGAAAATGTTAGGTTTTTATGGTAACCTATGCTGACATTTAGCAATGTTTACTAGAAATCTTCTTTCACTTTCATTGCATGTTTCATTGATGTTCAATAAAACACGTACATTCACAGTTCATGTGTGTGGTTATTAAAAAATCTTCATACATGTTATAGTTCACTGCAACAAATCCATGTCCCACAGGTCTTGATGCACAAGGACGCACCTGCATATATAAGCAGGTGTTTAAACACAGACGCTGCATGAAATGTCCTAGTTCATTTGTATAAACACGCCTCTACTTCACCATAAATTTATCGCCAAAGATCTTACAATTATCGTGAAATGGCCATATACTAGTTTTTCAAAAAATCTGATGCTTTTTATCGTTTTAAATCAAACATGTCAAAAGATCAAATAATCGTTCAGAAGCCCTTTTTGGGCGATTATTGGATTCTCGTTCGAAAAATCGTTACCATACACTTGTGTGATAATTCGGGGCCTTACGTGATAATTGAAGGATCGGCCCGATAATCGCTCTAGTGTATGGCCAGCTTTACAATCTCGTAGAATAAATGTTGTAATCTATAGGTCTGCATGTGGGCAAGCAACAGTGTGATGGACAATAGACTACTACTGCCTCCTAACTCTAACCACACCAGCTAGTCCTATCCCCCCTAATTGCCTCACGGCAATGATTTACCCAGTACCCGGGTTTCTAACCATTGTGGATGATGATTGCTAGTGACAATGATGTAGCTATTGCAATCAACTTCTTTAAAATGCATCCTGGCGTGACTGGTATTGTCCTGTATGTATGTATCCAGAAAAGGGATTTTTTTCAGTTATGATATTGGTGAATTCCAGATTGAGGTTATTTTGGTTTTGATGCATTAGAAAGTCCTGTAGGTTGTTTTACCGCCCTTTTCAGATGAAAATTATATCATCAAAAAATAATTTCCAGAGGAACAAGTTCATGCCAAAATGGGGTGACATATGATGGACTTTCCTCCTATGCACTCATGAATAAATTCACATAACTTGGAGCAACCAGGTCCCCGTTTTTATAGATAAAATCTATTGTTAAACCAAAAATAATTGTGTGATAAAATGAAAGTCATGGGGCCAGATTTACTAAGCTATGGCATACAAAAAGTGGAGATGTTGCCCATAGCAACCAATCAGATTCTAGCTGACATTTTCTAGTATGTAATAAGAAAGTAAGAGTTTGAATCTGATTGGTTGCTATAGGCAACATCTCTAATTTTCCTTTCCCGCAGCTTAATAAATCTAGACCATGGAGTGCACGATCCTGTTCTAAAAGGTATTTCTCTGCATCTTCTCCTGTGCTTATATGTAGTTTTACTCCCAGGTGATATAATAATTGCAAAATGTGGGTAGTAGGATGGTTGTTTTTGTACAGAGTTGCTTTTTACAGAGTAAATGGCAGATATAATGGGCTTACCTGTTGAGTGTGTCCTATTTTTATGGATTTTGGGCAGATAGTAGAAAACCAGTAGTTTTGAAAATTGCTTATTTCAATAATTGAATTCACTATATACCAAGCTCCAGAGAGGAGTGTGAGTAGCCCCAAAGAGGTTGCTCATATTTGGTGGGACAGACTAACGAACAATTTATGACATTCTTTGCAATCTCAGAGTATTGTAAGTAGACTGGATCATTTTAATTAATAAAATGAGTGAGAAGCTTTCTACACTAGTTTTTTGCCGCTGTTTTCTCTCCCCTTCCCCAGTAGGTGTCCCGGAGCCATGGTTTAAAGGCCCATCTTGTTTTGCAATGTCGCAGAAGATTGCTAAAACACCAGCACACTAACCTGTGTACTGGGAAGCAGAGAACAATGAGGAGAGAGAGTGCAGCACAGTATTGTGGGAGAGATTTTAACTACACACTACAAATAGCATCTCATTGCTGAACACAGAAGCAGCATCTTTACCTAACGGATCACACACCTTTGGCAGCGTATGACTATACACCAGAGCCACAGCACCCACACAGAGTACAGAGTCAGGAACCGCATCCACTAGGAATAAGGACAACTACAGACAAGATCAATTTCATTTCTTTATTATCACTGTACTGCATCTGTTTTGGGACTAAACACAACCCGAGCATATCATTGGACACTACTTCTGAACATGGGAACAGGGTTACATTTTGAAAATAGTGCAGTCCATTTGACCTTATTTCCCTTTTCACTTGCTTTGCCACTGTAGGCATGTTTTAGGGTACAGTTGGTCCTACCCATATATATATTGCTTGTGTAACAACAGCCTTTTCAACTGTTGCAGCTATGCATAAAAACTCCTCAAGGAATAAGAAAGGAGTTCAAACTGGAATTCTCTGTCCCATAAAGAAACTCATCCTAATTATTCTTCCCCTCCGTAGCGTTCATCCATACAGAAGGCTAACTTTGGGTCTCTAGCCACTAAGGAGGATTAATGATACCAGATATTAAGTCTTTCTGTGCAGCTGAATTCCAGGATAGAAGATAAATAGTATGGTAGTGAGGCCAACAGTATAAATATGACCCAATGACAGTAGAACAGTCATCAGCACTGGGATGTCTTGCCCCAGGATTAAAAGCTTACAAGACTGGATCCCAGCAGAGCAGGTAAGTAGTTTTTTTTATGATTTTTACTGTAATATTTTTTTAATTTTACAATATAATGGCCGGCCCTACCTTGTATTTTTTTTTATATTAGGGACAGTTGGTCCTACCCATACATTGGAGACATTTATATGGCACAGGGGGCCCTGGATGGCAGGGCATCCTGGCGCTTGCGGTTTTCTGAATAGGATGTTTTAGTGGATCCACAGTGCAATACTATGAATCTGGGCCACACTCTGTAAACATGGATCTGCTTTCTGTTAATGGCAGCATTGACAGGGAAGGCCTTATTATATTATTAAGTATTATAGATAACACCTCACTTCACTTAAAGGAACAATTCTACTAAATTGGTTGCCTAAGCAACATGTGTGTCACTTTTGAAATTTCGCTTATATTAGATATGCCCAGATTAAGCCTTGGTACCAATCTAAGAGGTTCATTATAAGAAGATTAAAGAAAATAAACAGATTTTGTTTTATTTTTCAAACATAAGCTTTACAAACACCTGCGTCTCCTGTAACTGCAGCTGCCTACCATTATACTCCTGTTGCAGGATGTTAAGCTGCTCCGGAGGAGCAGGAAGCAGTGAAGGAGAAGCTGAAGTACCGGGAGTGGCAGGTTCGTCAGAATCCTCCTCCTCGCCCTCTTCTAGCTCCAGGGGGATAGGCTCCACAGCCTGATCAAGGGGGTCCTTGTCCACAGGATCTCTACCTATAAAAATATTTAGAACAACAAAATATTACTTTCTTTTTAAAAAAAAAAAAAAATCCAGTTTTGATGATCTCTTATGTCTGTTTAAGTCCTTAAAGGACTTAAAGGGTTCGCAGGAGAGTATTTAGGTATAAACATGTGCACAGCAAGAAGGAATACAAAAAATGTAAGATTCCCTACTCCTATGGCTAATGAAATTCCTGCTCAGTTTCAAGCTTAACATTCCTGTCTTGGGGGAATTTAGCTTAGTTCAATGTAACATTTATGAACCTTACGGACTATTTATTACATGTAACTGTTATTTTTACATGGCAATTATTTTAAGTAATGCTACTTTGTAGTGCCTATAAATGTAAGGATTCTACTACACAAGAATTATTAATGTTATATATGCAAATTGCTGCTAATATTTTCACAGAGCTTGCTTGTATTTTTAATTTTTATAAAAAAAAAAAATATATATATATATATACATTTATGAACGGACTATTTATTACATGTAACTGTTATTTTTACATGGCAATTATTTTAAGTAATGCTACTTTGTAGTGCCTATAAATGTAAGGATTCTACTACACAAGAATTATTAATTTAATATATGCAAATTGCTGCTATGCTA
>WWET01002345.1:205770-222182 GCA_011038615.1 Limnodynastes dumerilii
AAACACAGTCTTGGCCCCCCAACAAAAATCATGGGGAGGCAGCTGTCCCCTCTGCCCCCACCCCATCCCCCCCGGTTCCTACACCCCTGGCTGTGGAATAGACTTCTAATGAAATATGGACATGTACAACAGTCAGCGGAAATAAATGATAATAAGGGGTTTGGTTGGAAGAGGGTAAAAGCTGGAAACACAATGCATGGAAAAAGACAAAAACCCTAATAAATGCATAGAATAAGTTCCACAAAAGCAAGATACAAGTTCAATGCATTTTGTATAGTTTCCGGCTTTTTCAAAATATTTAATAATGGCTTCCAACTTTTTGTGTCTCTAGTGTAGATCTGGGTGTGTTTTGTGTGTATATGGTAAAGTGTGTGCGTATCTGTGTTTTTTTTTTTTTTAGATTTGCCCCGGGTTGCATTAACGCTAGCTACGCCTCTGCACTACAGGCTTCCGTCATAAATCTTCCTGAATTACTTTTCAAATATACACAAAATATGCTATGAATTATAGTTTTATAGGTAATTTAGTATAGTTTTTTTTTTTTTTTTAATTCTTCAAAGACAAAAGTATTTTATTTATTATATATATAATGTTTATTATAAACATTATGGTTGTAAGCGGAAAAGTTACCAGAAGTTAGGAGGTGACATTTACCATCACATGGGTCTGGGAGATGAAACAATATAAACACTGTTCTGTGCATTCCTTTGTGATTCCCCAAAGATGCCTAATGTTACCTTCATTCATTTATAATCAACAATTAATTCCAATGACTGCATTTGTACAAATTCAGTGAAAAATCATATCAAACTTTGAATGAATAACTCAGGTGAATTACTTACAAGTGTCTCTCTCTTAAAGTCAGATTCACAAATGTGCATCCTAAAGGTGAGTGAGACATCTTTTCTCTTTACCCCTTCTCACATTTTGCTGCATTCCTATCATGCAGGAGCTCGCCCACACTACAGTCACTTCCCCCTTCCTCTTTACAGAGTCTGCTAATAGGTGTGCGAGGGGTGGTAGCTAGGTGACACGAGGCAGAACAGAGAGTCTTGGAGAGAAAGTGGGACATGGCTGTCATTGAATGGATACTTCATGCTAGAAACTAAGTGGCTCCACTAGGTAAGCTGTGGAATCAAGCTTGTGTCATATATTTGCCTAGAGAGTGAAACAAACAGCTGTGGATTACTCTTAAAACCTGAAAAGTGAAGCCATTAGTGTGTAGCCCTAACTAATAACACAGTGCTTTTATTAGATCCTTTCATAATATACGACCTACCTAATTAGATGCAAATCTAAGCATGTCCTGGGATGCTAAGAAGCAATATATTGAGATAGAAAATAAGGGGGGTATAACATAAGTAGGATATATGTGTAACAAGTGAGGAAAATTTTATTTTAAACTGATATTTTCCATATTTCATAGGCTAGTTTAAGGACATGCACTATAAATTATAGCTTAACTAGTATATAATATAAATATAAATATAAATCACTGAGTAAAGAATATCACTTGCAAAAAAAAACAACTGGAGTTGTTTTAGATGAAAGCAGATACAATAAACATACTGAATGACCTGTCATTATTTTTCTCTGAAACTGTCAGCAGCCAACATAAAAAAACAAATATCTTCCAGACTGCAAAAAGTAATTTCAGCAATTTTATGGCTCCATGTCACGAACACAAGCTAATTTGTTTAGGACAACAGATATGTGTCATGACAATGCAGGGCTAATAACACCATCAACAGAGCAAGTGAATAAAGGGAACAGTAAGGACTCAAGAGCAATCTTTTATCCCTTGGAGTAATTCCAGCATGGGATGGGGTACAAAGGGTCTGTACTCAATATTCTGCATATGTCGTGTTGGAAGCTGGGTGGAGAAAGGCAAACAAGAGCAGCTTTGTGAGCTGACAATTATTTATTAGCTCACAAATGTGTTTTTCAACAGGGGAATGCCAGCACCAATTCTTGTGCTCTTAGAGGTGAGTACAGTTAATGGTTTGTTTGGCCATTACGATACTAGGTGTAATATTTAATATGATACACTGTAACATTTCTTTAGAAACACTTTAAAAAATTATGTGATAGACAGTCAACATAAAAGTTCTTGTTTTTTTGTTACAAGCTGTGACAAACCGAAGCTTATGTAATAGACAGAGCGCTAGCATAAACACAAACCAATATATGAATGGATATTGGGCTAGATCCAGACTTAAGTAAGTGCTTGAAATTAGTTACTCCTGGGCTAAATCATGTGGATTGCAGGGGAGTCATATTTCATCTTTTGCAAACAGTATTAGAGTTGAGGTGATGTTTCCTATCCTAAGTCTAAATAACAGTGTGATAGTAACACAGGTCAGTATCTGTGTGCAGTAAGCAATTCAAAGATATATCCCTGCATGCAAAGAATACAATTAACTTGACTCCCCCTGCAATCAACATGGTTTAGCCCAGGAGTAACTAAGTTTATGCACTTACTTTAGATTGGATCCAGCCCATTATCCCATATAACACATCAGATTGGCAGTAGGTACAACATGCTGCAATAATTACCCTGTACACATAGTACGATCATCATATGCATCGTTGATTTAGTGGGCTTGGGTGCGAATAATTGTTTTGTGTGTATAAAACATTAAACATTTTAAAACTAATATACAACTGTTGTAAAATAGTTATACTTTTTTTTTATGTCATTGCATGTGCTTTCCTATAGCATAAAGCCCATTCAGTGTCTCATGTTTTGTGTATGAGCAGCTAGGATTACGGATGGGTTAAACTGGCGTCACTGGCTTCTAATATGTCATACTGTATTTCACAGGTGACACCACAGTGCAAAATGCCATCTAGTCTGAGTCCTTGAAGTAGGCTGTTGCTCCAATCACTCTTGAAAATATACAGAGAATAACATATTGTCTGTAACCTGTTTTCTGACAGGGTAATTGTGATTTACCTCCTTACATTCTATGGAAGAAGAACAATAGACACTGATGCTGCATCTTGTCATAGAGGTAAGAGAACTATTTTGTAGTATGGAAAATGAATAGGTTTTAGTAACCTAGAAAATGGAAAATAAGATGAACTGGTAGGCGGCATTTTCTTTAGCTGCTTCTCCATAGAAGTAAATACTGTGTATGAACCTGCCATACACAGTGGTTAGCAATAAACAAAGGTTTTTTTGGTAAGGATAAATTAAAGTTCTTTTATTGTGGCATAAACAGATGTTAAACATAACATAAGATTGTAGATACAATATAATATAATAAACAGATTTACCAGCAGTGTATCCCTCATAAATCATCTGACAATCACTCTCATTGCAGAATATTATTGTGGTTTTTGATTTGGACAGTTACACAATATAAACCAAAAACAAAGACTACAGAGAGATTTCTAATGTGAAACTGGAAAAAAGAAATGTGACAAAGAATTCCTCAAGAAATCACTAACATGGAATGCATGATTCATACGCAGCCTATCGGGAACATATAGTCAATGGGCTGGATCCAGACTTAAGAAGGAGCTTGAAATTAAGAGAGGATGGTTACTCCTGGACTAAACCATGTTGATTTCAGGGGGAGTCAAGTGAATTGTATTCTTTGCATACAGGGATATATCTTTGAATTGCTTACTGCACACAGATACTGACCAGCTTTACTTTTATTTAGACTTGGGATAGGAAACATCAACTCTCAACTCTAATACTGTTTGCAACAGATGAAATATGAATCCCCTGCAACCAACATGGTAACTTTTCTCTTTTAATTTCAAGCTCCTTCTTAAGTCTGGATCCAGCTCAATGAATAGTCATAAGTATCATACGAGCAGACACACTTAGCAGGGACATATCGTATGTAATTTAATTATGAATGTTATATTATGGTTGCATTAAAAGAATAGTATGTACAGTAATTATAAAGTTTACACTTCCAACTATAAATAATTAAACTACAAAGCATTTTTCACCTGATCAACTTTCTTTTTATCAGGAGAGATCTGGCAAATGACATCTGGCACCATGGGCTGGATCCAGAACAACGTCCCTCGGCGGAAATACGTTCGTCAGATGCCTATGACAGTTACTGCGCATGCGTAGTAACTATTTTCCGTAATCTACGTATCATTTCGTTACGTAGATTGCGTATATGCGGTCTTTAAGAACGCATATACGCAATCTATGTAACAAAACGATCCGTAGATTACGTATAATAGTTACTAAGCATCCGCAGTAACTGTCATAGGCATCTGACGGACGTATTTCCGCCGAGGGACGTTGTTCTGGATCCGGCCCCATGTTCTTAATGAGTCTATAAATAGCTGGGAACCTGATTAAAGTTTGTTCATACAATGGAGCTGAGGTAGATACCAAACACAAAGTAAAGCTGGGCATACACTAGAGCGATTATTGCTCCCAGCAGGAGGAGTCTGATAATTGGGACAATGTTTCCCTAGTCAAAGATTTTGATGTCGGTGCCACACACTGCTCTTGCTGGGTCTGATAATCCAAGCTGTAATGATAGGAGCTGCAGAGATGGACAGGAGGCTCTTACAGCTAATGAAAGCCAAAATGGCAACACACTACTCAATATCGGGAGCTTGCTGGTAATGATAGTTTGTAGAGCATTTCTGGAGTGATTACTGGGTGTATTACAAATTCATCCTGCCCACACACTAAAGCAACAATTGGTTTACTCACCCGATATTAATGTAGTCACGCACTAGAGCAATTATTAGCCACACACTAGAGCGTTATTGGACCAATAATGGCTCTAGTGTGTGGCCAGCTTTACAGTATGATAATCCTGAATTTTATGTAGCTTTGTTTATTTATTTTTAATAAATTGAGCCCTATGTCATTTTATTTCAACCATAATGATATGAAAATATTTGTGTAAGGTAAATAAAATAAATACAAATTTAAAAATGTATTATTAAAAAAAACAATAATAAACATAAATGTCTGCCAGTTGTTTTCTCTAAATCCAATTTCAATTTGTGTGTGTATGTAATTTAGAACACTGGACACACTTTAAAAGTCCTGTATTATGGAAGATATTGTACATTCTGAGTTCCTCTTGCACAAAAGATAATTGTCTACACAGACTATGATAATATTGGGCTGGATCCAGACTTAAGTGACTGCATGAAATTAGTTACTTCTGGTCTAAACCATGTTGATTGCAGAGAGAGTCAAGTTAATTGTATTCTTTGCATTCATGGATATATCTTTGAATTACTTACTGCACACTGATACTGACCAGCTTTACTATCACACCGTTATTTAGACTTGGGATAGGAAACATCACCTCTCAACTCTAATACTGTTTGCAACAGATGAAATATGACTCCCCTGCAATCAACATGGTTTAGCCCAGGAGTAACTAATTTCAAGCACTTATTTAAGTCTGGATCCAGCCCATTGTTCTTAAAAAGCATTATTTGTCACGTGTAAAGCTGGGCATACACTAGGACGATTATTGGTCCTAGCAAGGGGTGGGCCGATAAATGGGATGATTTCCCGCTAGGGAAATGTCCCGTTATTGGCACCATACACCTCCTCTGCTGGGACCGATAATCCTAGCAGAAGAAGAGAGGCCAGGGCTAGTACTATGCTGCTATGACAGCTTTGATACTGCCTGCCATAGCCGCTGCTGTATATCTATGTACTATGCTGCTCTGACCGCTTTGATAGCTTCAAAACTGTTAGAGCAGCATAGTACATATACATACAGCAGTGGTTATTGCAAGGAGTAGTACAGACAGGGATCAGCTGAAACTGCGCTGTGTGATTCTTGTCTGTATTACTGCCTGCCATAGCCGCTACTGTATATATATGTACTAAGCTGCTCTAACAGTTTTGAAGCTATCAAAGCTGTCAGAGCAGCATAGTTCATAGATATGCAGCAGCGGCTATGGCAGGCAGTAATACAGACAAGAATCATCCGAAGCCGTGCTTCACACAACGCAGTTTCAGTTGATTCCTGTCTGCACTACTCCCTGCAATAACCGCTGCTGTATATCTATGTGCTATGCTGCTCTGACAGCTTTAAAGTATACCTTCACAGCTATCAGATCAGCTTTGTACATAGATATACAGCAGCTTCGAAGAATAGGAAGCCATTCAGCTTGCTGATTGGCTCCCTTAAAATATCGGGAGCTTTATCCCGATTTATATCAAACATGCTGAAAGATCAAATAATTGCACCAGAGTGTTTTTGATGTGTTTATTTGATGTTTCAAAAATTGATCCTTGCCACTATCTACAGCGATTATTTGCCCGATCACCTGATAACTGGGTGATCGGGCAGATAAGCGCTCTAGTGTATGGCCAGCTTTAGGACCAGCCTTCTGTTATCAGCTATACAATAAAAGTATATACATATTGTTACTTCTCATTTAGAGATGGTGTCAGGCTGATGCCTTGGTATCTAAAAACGTGATACCTGATAGTGTAGCTGCTAGGTTGGCTGCATTAATAAATAAATTCTATCAATTGCAACAGACATCTATCCCATCCTTCACTTTTGTTTTCTAAGGTGAAATTGCAGTAGAACGTTAATGGACATTTTTCAGTGTCCTTGCTGTGATTTACATTTACCGCACTATATAACATAACTTGCAAAATTAATTTTTCTATTATACATTTTTGTGCAGGAACATTAATATGAAGATCATTGGGCACTCATCACTTTTATTTATGTACTTGTCATTTCTCTCCATCGCTGAATCTAATTTCCCAGGCCTGGAGCTGGTATCTCGACAAAAGCAGTCTTTAACTCCATCTCATTTCACTGCCATTGGTGCTCCAGAGCTCACCACAGTCTGCACGAATGAGTGCATTTTGCATGAATCGCAGTCAGAGTCATTTCCTATCAGCTATAATGAACTTGACTATGAGACTGCATATTCTAATGGCAGCCGTACTCTAACAACAGTAACAGTAAGAATATCTCAGGATAATATCAGGAAGTCAAGGGAAGGAAGTGCGAATGCAGTACGTGGCCGTAGACAAATATATGGACCGGACATACGTTTCTCCATCCGCAGCCGACGCTTTCTTAAAGATTTCCCCTTTGCTGCTGCTGTTCGTGTGTCCACAGGTTGCACAGGTGTGCTAATAACAGAACGCCATGTCTTAACAGCAGCTCATTGTATCCATGATGGCCGTGATTATGTGCAAGGTGCACGCAGATTGCGAGTGGGTTTCCTCCGACTTGGAGCCAGACAATCTCTACGATGGGTGTATGTTAAAAAAACAAGGGTTCCCCGAGCATGGATTGGAGCCCCAGCAGAACTTAGTATGGATTATGATTATGCTTTGCTGGAACTCAGGCGACCACAAACACAGCCTCATATGCATTTAGCAGCATCCCCACCTCTTGCAAACCTGGCCGGCGGCCGAGTGCATTTCTCTGGCTTTGATAGTGACCGACCTGGGGAGCTAGTTTATAGATCTTGCAGAGTGCAACAGCAGACTACACATTTGCTCTATCAACACTGTGATGCGCGCCCCGGTGCTAGTGGCTCAGGGGTTTATGGGCGACTGCGGCATGGTAGCCGCTGGGAGAGAAAGGTAATTGGGATTTTCTCAGGACACCAATGGGTAGAAGTGTCTGGAGAACCAAGAGAGTATAATGTTGCAGTCAGGCTGACACCGCCAAAATATGCCCAGATCTGCTACTGGATACGAGGAGCCCATGGAAGTTGCCATAATGAATAAATCAGTCCATAGCCTGACAGCATTCAATACTATTTTTCACATACAATATAACAGGCATTTTGACAAAGAAAAAGTGGTTCCAAACAGAGGTCGCAATAATAAGAATGTGTAATTATGTGGCAAAAAGAAATAAAAACATGAAAGGGATATATTATCTTCATTAAAAAAATAAGTCAATAATATTGTTTATACCTCCATAGTTACTACTCTTATTTTTTATTTAGTTTGTATCTTTTACAAACTTATAATTCTAATCTTCCATCAACACTTGTACGTTTTAGTAGGGATGATTTTGGAAAGTATAGTAAAAAATAATCACAAAGGCATTTCTTGCCTAATATCTAGTTTAAGTTAATACAAAATATCTATATTTTAACTTTTTCTAGTGAAATGATAATGAGAAATTAATCATATTTAATGTTAAAATATATAGCTAACATTAAGAGTGTACGTTTTTTTAAAACTAATTTTACTATTGGTAAAAACAATTAACGAGTGCAGCAGAGAGATCTAGCAATAAATATAACACTATCAGCAAAATTTGTTGTGAGAACAAAAATTATTAACTGGGAAACATTTCAATATTTTATTTTGACAAATATGCCTTAGATATAAATATTGAAATGAATGAGAGAAAGTATTCTGGTAAATAAATAATTATAAAGGAAAAGAGTCTTTTTGCTTCTCCCCTTCCCATGTATTTCTCAACTGATCCCAGTGATATAAATTTCAAGATGATCCCACAAAAGCTGGGGAAAAAGTTTATTTGTAAAACAACATTCCCCAATAGACTCAACACCCCTTTATTATAAAAAAAAATAAAAAAAAATTGTTTTCTTCTGTAATACTTTGGGGAATTCTGCAATACTTCATAAAAATTATTTTTACTGAACATTTCCAAAGGGAAATTCATGACACATTTTAAAACAACCAAACATCAGATCCAGTTGTGAAATAATGAGATCACTGACTATTACACGCATTCTAGAGTAGCTACTGATGCAAGGTGAACTTTTCTCGATCACACATCAATAAAGATGAAACTAATATTTATATAAAAGTATGTTGTTTGACTGATCCAGTGTCAACGCACATACAGTAGTTGAGCACATACTTGCAGCATTTAAATTGTCTTATTTTGCACTATTTGTAATGTTGACTATTTATATAATGTTTGTATATTTAAGTTATATAATGTGTCTCTTTTTTGAACAGCAATTTCTAGTATAATTGTATTAAAATGTGTTTTTTGTTTTTCTAATTAAGATTGTTAATAGTTGTTAAATTTGGCAAAAATTTGATGTGTAGGTTGATGTAATGTGTAGGGTGATGTGATGTGTAGGGTGATGTGATGTGTAGGGTGATGTGTAGAGTGATGTGATGTGTAGGGTGATGTATAGGGTGATGTGATGTGTAGGGTGATGTGAAATGGCTACATGTAAAAGTGTGTAACCTGATTGAATGATAAACACTTTGGGCCATATCCAGACTTAAGTTCATTTTCCGTACACAAAAGTACCAGAGTTACGACTACTAAGTATAGTGGACTCCCCTGGGCACTTCCCTCGCACATATCTCTGGTCGTATGTATTGCCTTGACGTAGGTCAGTGCCTAACCCAGTCCGTACTGTACAATGTAAATGCCTCCGTCCACTCATAATGTGTATTTTCAGCTTGCATAGGGATGTCACGCCCTATCGCAAAGAGTTACATACAATCAGCGTTACGATGTGTTACATCTGCCACGCACATGCGCAAGGCATTCCCACAGGGAGATTTACACATGCCGTGTGCGTAAATTAGCTGTCGTTATGGGGGTCTATTTACTTATGATTTCATTTTTTAATGACGATGCTGATCCAGGCTCGCATATCTTCGCAGCGACATGTCATTCATACGGAGTATGCGCATGGGCAGAGACTGTGTTTCCTGACTTACAAAATTTCAGGTCCAGATATGAAAAAACACTGTGCATGCTCAGTGTCTTCATATCTGGACTGAGTCCGACGCTTCTCCCGAACAGGTAAGTTTTGCTATTTTTTTTAAATTTTTTTTACAGTTTTATATATTTTAGGTGTGTTTATTACATTTTTACATAAAAATATAATTTCCTTTTTTTTTTTTTACATTTTAACACATAGCTGTATTCCAGCAATGTCCCCATACATACCCCCCTTTTCCTCCCCCTAATAGGGCCAGCGGAGACCCCCGATAGTAACATGGATCGCCATGGAAACTACTATTTTGATGTGATAATGCCATTTTTCACATGAAAATGAACTTTGTAAATAGACCCCATAAGGTCTGGATCTGGGCCTTTATCTGCGTGTCATGTCTCTAGACCTGTGTTTAAATGTGTGCAGGTGGTTTCACTGAGCTATAATTATTGCACAACACTCCCCCTGGGTTGGTTCATTATGAATGACGGAAACAAACAGGCTCTGACTCTTGTGTCACACATGTCCAAATAAAAGCTTCCTTGTTTATTAGAATACAGAATATTGAAACTTACCATTGTGGTAGCTCTCAGCACACAGAACTGTAAACAGGTGGATAAGGTGCTATGTGTCCATGCTACATGTACATGAAAAACACCCAAAAAAGGTTCAGTCCAGATTCTGGAGAAGGTCCATACAGTGGAATGTTTCCTGTTTTAACATTTACGAAAAAGAGGGTTGACAACATGCGCTATAAATGACTGCAGCTGTCTTGATGCATCTGGGAGTATGCTACAGCTTCCTAAATAAACTGCGTGAAAGATATGGACACTGAATGGCAGTGCTGCCATGAATAGTACACCAAGTATGTGACATAACTGTACATATATAGAAAACAAGGCTGAAAATTGTAATAAATCTTGGAAGATATTCTTCATATCATGTTCCATGTATTTCATGTGCAGATTCACAGAAAGCAATAACAATGGTGCAGATTCACAGATAGGCACAGAAGGGGCACGGAAGTCTCTTGCATAAGTCCCCTTGACTTGTAGCATTGGCGCATGCACACACCAGATGTTATGTGTCTTAAGTTGTCCCGTACGGAACCTTCCTCCCCCGCGCTTACTTGCAGAGCTCCGTGTGTACATAAGTCGCACAGAGCTCTGAAACTGGTCCAGTGTTATTATGTAGGCTAAATCAATGATGAGTGGCTTACAGATCAGCGTCTCTATCTGATGACCAGCCTAAGTACACAATGAAACAGCCAACACCTTAATATTACCTGTATCACTGACAATAGTTTGACATGGCACCCCTTCTAAGTTCAACATAATTTAAATTTACATTTCCTTGCCTTCCAGCTCTCTCCTCCACTATGTCTGTTTCCTGCTCTCTGCTCCTTCTGCTCTGTCATCTGTGACCTGTGTTCCTCTCTATCATACCTTCACATGTCACTCCATCTACGCTGTCCTACAGTTTACCTATCTGCTCTGTGTCCTGCTCGCTGCCCTTCTGCTCTGTCCTTTGTGTCCTGCTCTCCGCTCCCACCACTTTGTCTTACTTTGTCATTTCATCTGCTCTGTCCTCTGGCTCTATATTTCAGCACCACACTCTGCTCTGCCCTCTTGCTCTCTCCTCTGCTCTGTCTGTGTCTTGCTCTACTTAGTCTGTGCCCTTCTCTGAATTGTGTCAAGTATCCTGCTCTTCCGCTGTGTTCTGCTCCATCATTCATTTGCTGACTTCAGCTACCGTGACCCACCCCTCCTTATTCGCAGATAAGTATTAAGTTGCTGTTAGTGGTTAACTGTTAGAGATAGGGTTAAGGTTAGGCTTAGTGTAAGGGATAGGATTAGGGTTATTTAACGTAAAACATGTCAGTAATACAATATTGCATGTGATAGTTGTTGAGATAACGGCACTTTCAGATAGAGTAAGGCCGATTTGTAAGCTGTCTGTTATTTAGGACCGACAGAATAACTTGCAACCTTACAACTATCTGCATTCCATATAGTGGTGCATAATGAATCAATGGCACCTGAGGCAAGTGAATGCTATGCCCCCCCCCCAACCCTGTCCTCCCGTAGTGTAGTGTGCCAGGCAGTGGGGTGAGCATGTTCTCTGACATTTTCTGGCTAAAAGAAAGTGTTGTTTTTACTTAAATGAAAACAAGCCCCACTGGCTCCACCCTCGCTACTCCCCTGATTTCATATCACACCGGAGACTTATATATGCAAAGACAGACCTACTCTTCTCTTCACATCACACATTTACCTTCTGATACTTATACAGGAGGGTAAAAGTTTCCGCTGGTTGGGTGAAAGCTGGGCAATTGGATGGATTGACAAAATATTGTTCAACTAAAAATAAAAGGGAATTGTGTTTATTTTTTTGATAGTGAAGTGCCAAAGAAAAATGGGGTGATTCAGAGTCAGGAGCAAAAGGCAAAAAAGACAACAAAGGGGTCATTTGCTCCTAGACAATTTATTAAAGTTGAGGGACAATTCAATTTTATTATTTTACATGAATGGCATTTAGAGCGAGCAAATATTCACTTTCAATAAAAATTTTGTCTGCACATTTGTCATTTTTTGTTTTCCTGCGGTTAATCATGATGGGCCGAAATCAGAGATCCTTTTTTTTTGCCATTTGCGTGCGTATTTTTAGGTACATTTCAACTGTACATGTGTAGTAACTTTATATACGCAAGTTACGTAGACTATACGCGTGTAAAAGTGCCTCACGGACGGACTTGTGAATCACACTTAAGGACATCTCACACAGACGTAGAAATTTACATAAAAGTGGGTGGGGGGAGGCGTTTAAACACATGGAGGCGTGGTTTCAATGATTTGCACGAACGGAGGACATATACGCAAATGCTCACGGAAAGATACAAGTGGTCTATGGACTAGTAAGTGGCCGACAGCACGTCCGTGAGAGGGGAGTGTCATGGGTGTTAGGGGGTTGACCTGCGCCGTCCGTGCGTATAATTGTGCACTTATTGGCAAACGCATCTGTGAATACGGTCCGATAATACTAAAACTGAATATCTGATCTTTTTTGCACTTGGTGAAGAGGTGCACATGACAATAACGATGCAGATAGGGTTTGTTAGTAAGCCTACCTGTGAAAATTTACATTAAAATGCCAATTGCTAATATTAATGAAATATTTTATATATAACTAACAATTATAGCTTCTGTTTCAGAGCCAGATGTCAGGAAGCAGATGTAGCATAAAGGAATGAGACAAATGAATCACAGTCTTTGTACATGCTATAACACTATCCCAAGCTATGATTTTGCCTGTTCAATTCTAAAAATACAAGAATCCCTTGCAGCATAATTTGTTAAATAGTTGTGTCTTGATATGTGTATCTTACCTTTACATACTGGGGCTGCTCTAAAGCCAGAAGAAAAAAAGGAGGAAATATACACCTGGATAAATCATAATACAATTATTTAGATTCTCTTATAGTACATAATTACTGAACAGCTTTAATTTTTACTGAAACTTAGAGAAGGCAAGGGTAACCTTCAGCACTCCCAACATGCTTAAACAGCATGGACTGGATTCTTTAAAGAACGCGTATACGCAATATACCTAACAAAATGTTACGTAGATAGCGTAAAATAGTTACTATGTATGTGTAGTAGCTCTGAACCTGAAACTACGCTCCTAAGAAGAAAAATTCTCTTTATTATTATCTCCAAATTATCCTTAATAGATGAGGGCTTATGAGCAGTACTTTACCTCTTTACTTGGGGACCTATGGATATTGGCATTCCAAAAAAGCATAGTGTGACACATTTAAATTCTTTATCTTCCTGTCTTATGTTGCTAAACTGAATATTTTGTTATGTTAGTTAAGGAGTAGTAGAAAGGAACCTTAGGACTAAGGTTTTGCTTAGTCTGGATGTATAAGCAATGCAACTATATGCAACGTATATTAGTGATTACGGAAGTATATTTGTTACATTGGTTCTGTATGTCAAGTTACTATAGATCTTTTTTATTATTTATGTTTTATTGTCTTCCAGTGCTTCAAATAGTGCAAGGAGTCGATATGCATAAATCAAAATCATGGAGATATAATGCAACGGCAGTAGACTACCAACAAATCACATACAGAATTAAGATTGTTATGTCATCAGTTGAACCAGAGGTGGGGAACGTTCGGTCTGCAGGCCTTTTCTAGCCTGCAAAATAATTTGGTCTGGCCCACAGGTGGAAATCACAATTGATTAAATCCTGGGAGAAGGAGGGGAGAGAATCCTAGATTCTGAGCTCCGGTGCTGTGATGTGGTGTTGACGGTAGCTGATGCTTGCTGGTGTGGCTTCCACAGTTCTCTCCTGTCCGACACTTGTGGTGGTGAATTGTCCCCGGCTGTCCCATTGCTGTTACAATTGTAACAAAACATTTCATTGTCAGTAAAAATCACCGCTGATTGTAAAAAATACAAAAAAGTTTTTTTAAAAATCCATAAAAAAAATACACAAAAAACGAGACCAAAAAAGCATTGGACGTCCTGTATCTGTGGTCAGTGGTACTGCAGCTCACTGTCTCAGCACAAGAGAAACCAAAGAGGAGAAAAAAGAGAGAGACGAGAGAAAAAAGGGGGAAAGCTCCTCACCAAAGAGAAGCCGTTCCAGCCATCACATTAGGGAGAGTTAATTACATTTTTGACCAAATATAGCCGGCTAATTTTCAAGTTGATAATCTTGTATGGCCCTCGAATGATTTTAAAAATATCCAAACAATAAGCAAGACCCACCACGGGGAGCTATATTTTATAGAGAATCTTTTATGGTTGTTTTAATTTTGTAATGAAGATCTTTATTGGATATGGAGACATAGAACCAGATTCACAAATACGTGTTTTGATAAGTTATGTGCTGATTTCTAAGTGCTGCGCTAATATTTTGCGCTCTCTATGTAGCATTTTGTTTCGTAGACTGCGTACATGTGGTCTTAAAGACTGCATGTATGCATTCTACGTAACGAATCGCTATGTAGATAGCGTAAAATATTTACTACGAATGCGCATTAGCGCAGTACTTAGAAATCGGCATGTAATTTACCAAAACACGTAGTTGTGAATCCGATCCATAGTGGTGAAATATTCTTCACAGTGAAGAAGGAGAAGGATTCCTATTATACTATGTGCCAAAGCCCAAGTGGCAAAAGTGTGAGTACAATAGCTGTGCATTTCTTTTTTACATCTATGTTACATATTGCAGGAAGGTTGTATTCTTCTCTCAACATATATAAACGGAGCACTAACTGTGCAGTAATGGAAAAAGACCTTGTTATACTACATGCATAAAGCCAAAAGGGGTTAAAGTGCAGGGAATATTGATATATTGAGCTATACAAGCACTATGACCAAGGGGCTAAAATTGGGAGTATAATAGTCAAACGCATATTCCGTTTACTTAGTAACACATCACACGAGTGTCTGTTTCTTCTCCCATTATCTATTTCATATGACCTTCTAACTGAGAAATATTTAAAAATGAATGATTCAACATTGAAATAAGAGACTTAGGGCCTGATCCAGACCTACGCTTAAAAGCTGATCTGCACATTCGCCGGGCAAATGTTGCCCGGTGTAGCAGTCCGTAGCAGTGTAATACCCCACAACTGGGGCTATTCTGAGTAGTGCAGGATAAAGGTGGGGAGAATTGTGTGGCGGCGCATGATTGGTTGCTTAGCAACCACCAGCTGACTGAAGACGCACTAGGCAGTGCAAGGGAGTGCTGGAGTGCTGGTTGAGGCGCAAGAAAAGTCAGTTGGTCTGTGAGAAAAGAGCGAGAAAAAAAGGCTGTTGGAGGCAGTGTGTGAGGGGAGCAGCTGAAAAGCAGTAGTGTAAGCTGAGGTGAGAAGAGAGAGGTTAGGAGTATAAGGTGTGAGAGAGAGAGATTGCAGAAATAGTAAGAGAGAACCGGAGAAAGACTGTAAGGGAGATAGTCAGTAGCAGCAATAGCAGGAGTAACAGAGAGAGAGTGAGAGAGCCAGAGACTGTCTGAGGAGATTGGAGACTTTGGAGATCTTAGTACGTCGGGAGGAAGGCCGGAGAGTGGTGGCAGGAAATCAAAGGCGGCAGAAGCAGTAGTGACGGACAGAGGAGACAGCGGGAGATCGGAGGTGAAATTGTGTCAGAGAGGGCTCCATTTACTAAATGGTGATCACTTCATTTTCAGGAGATAAAGACCGTTTTCACCTGAAAACAGTCTTTATCTCCTGAAAATGAAGGCATCACCATATACTAATGCAATGATCGCCATGCAAACCATGGTGATCATTAGCATTCCTACCCCGATCGCCAGCCCGCTCTAATGAATGCGGGCGGGCTGATCGCTGAATTTACAAAGTGTCGGCGCGGATTTTAACAATCCGTGCCGATACGTTAAATAACGCCATCTCAAGATGGCGTTAGGATAGGTATCACAGCGGTCCCCCCATATATTCCCCTTTTTCTCCCTCTAATAGCTGTTATTAGGGGGAGGAAAACGGGGGTATATATTGGGAGAGTGCTGTAATGCAAAACACTAATTAAAATGTACAAAAAATAAAAAATATAAAAAACATTTTTTACATACAATCCGTGACGTTAAATAACGCCATCTCAAGATGGCGTTAGGATAGGTATCACAGCGGTCCCCCCATATATTCCCCTTTTTCTCCCTCTAATAGCTGTTATTAGGGGGAGGAAAACGGAACGGGGTATCGGGAGACTGCTGTAATG
>WWET01002345.1:232151-242406 GCA_011038615.1 Limnodynastes dumerilii
CAGAGAAGGGAGAGGGGGGACATGATTGCAGCTTTCAAATACATCAAGGGTTGTGACCAGCTAGAGGAGGGGGCATTTTTCAAAAGAAAAGGTGTAATAGAACACGAGGGCATGGATATAAACTGGAGGGCGGTAGATTCAAAGGAAATGTGCGGAAAAATTACTTCACTGAAAGGGTGATAGATAAATGGAATATTCTCCCGTCTGAGGTGGTTGAGGCCAATACAGTAGAACAATTTAAACATGCTTGGGTTAAATATAAGGGTATCCTAAATTGTATCCTAAATTGAGGGTAAATAGGGTCTAGGGTCAGTATAGTTTTCAATAAACAAATGGGCAGACTAGATGGGCCATGTGGCTCTTATCTGCCGTCACTTTCTATGTTTCTATGTTTAATATCGTTATTTGCTAATATTTTGTGCCTGGTGTCAGTTAATCGAATGCAGGTGGGAAACAAAATGTGAATTTGGGATAGAGTTGTGCGTGAGTTCACAATTGCACGCTAGTTTAGTCGGAGATAATCTTTAAGTGCATTTGTGATCGCATTAACAGCGCAAACACGTGTATTTATCCTATCACTGCCACAAGCTAAGACTTTTTATTTTCCTTGTAGTATTCATGAGTTGGACAATGTAAACCACTGTACTTTGAAATACTGTATTTCCCCATGTACGCACCCCTGTATAAGACGCACCTTAATTTTGGGGTCCCAAAATTAAAAATGCATCTTTTACATGGGGAAAGCTCCCCTCTCCCCTTTAAAGTTTTCTTACCATTCATATCATCCAGCGAGCGGGACTGCGGTCAGAATACGACGTCCTGCGGTGGCTGAGACTGGGATATGAAGTCCCGCGGTTACAGCCTGTGACTGGAGCTTCATATTCTGACCGCAGTCCTGCTCGTTGGATGATCTGAAAGGTCTAAAGAAAACTTTAAAGGGGAGAGGGAAGCTGCAGCTTAGACCATATTTTACCATCCAGCCGCAGTCTGACTCCAGACCAGCGGCGCTGGTCTGGAGTCAGACTACGGCTGGATGTTAAAATGTGAACCCCCCTGTATAAGACGCACCCTTTTTTTGGACACAAGATTATTTCTAAAAAGGTGCGTCTTATACATGGGGAAATACGGTAAGTTGTTGGATTTATTTAGGCTAGGGTTCGGACATAGTTGTCTGTGGAAACGTTGTAGAGATTGCTTCTGCTTAGCAGGGGTAGAATCAGTTTTAGAGGTGTCATGGGCCTTATTAGCATTGGTTTGTGAGCTGGTGTGAAGGGTTCTTTTTTGCTCTGCCGACAGACTATTGAGAAATCCGTATGCAGGGATTTGGTGATTTTCACAGTGAAAAAAGATAACGCTGTTTTTGATGCGCCCTAATAGCGGATATTTGCACTGAAGTGTACGCTGTGTTATTGGACATTTTGGATTTTTGTTTCCCTTGCGTAAGTAAGTGTACACTTGTGTGCTACAACCTACCCATATAGTTTTGACGGTTTGATATTGGTAATGGATTATCTCGAGATGGGGCTAACAGCAGGGTTTGGCATCATATCAGGCATACCCTCCTACTAAGGATTTGGCTAAATGCCAGCAATATACGTATTAGGGATTTGGGAAATGCGCATGAGTCCACAAACAAAGACTGGCATGTATTGCTTAGAGCTTGCCTTCCTTCTAGTACTGACCTCACGGACTTCTTTAGAGTCTGTCAATTAGAAGAACACAAACCTCTAACTGATGCAGACAATCAGACTAACATCAATAATATTTGTAAACAGCTAAGTGTAAAATTCCTTGTACATGTAGAGTGGCAAAGGCTTTTTACAATTAAACAAAAAGACATTGAGGGTGTAGATGATTTTATTCAAAGGGCTCTTGTAGACATGATAAAATATACGGGTATTGAAGATATTTGGGGTAGATCCAGAACTACGTTTGCCGTACATTTATTCGCGTAGCGTATTTTCGTGCGCGTAAATTCGTTACACTCCCCTCGGCACACCCCTTGCACGGACGTATTTTGGTATGATACGCTATCCAAGCCCTACCGTAACTTTTTCCAACGTAACTGCAGTCATACGCGCACGTACGTATGGGCTGAACGAATTTACGCAGCTAAGCACGCCCATACTGTACACTTTAAATACAACCCCCCACCTACTTCACGTATTTCAGACGTATTTTGTTGTAACTTAAAATTGGCACGCCCACACGTAAGTATTTACGTGACACATACGTGAACGGCCCATATGTTCACAATTACGCTACGTTAATGTCTGTATTTTCTATGGTGCGCATGCGCAGTGCGTACAAAACAGTGATTTTACGTCTCTGCCACACGTAAATGCGCTCCGAAGTGTTGTTCTGGATCAGGCCCATTAAGGTTAATCCACACCACAGAGAGTTGGCATTCTCAGTTTTGATGACTGGATTTCTGGAGACTGTATGGCAGAACCATCCATCCAGATATCCAGATATCAGAACCAGAGTGGCAGGATCTAGATGTAGTAAAAATAAGGTTATGTCCCATGAGAGAAATGTGGTTAAAAAGAAGGAGAGACAGTCTGAGAAACTAATGATATTGAGCATACAAGCCCTACAACCACAGTCACACACACATCCACACATAACATAACATAACATATAATACTATGGCTGATCCAGTAAGAAGGTCCCCTGGCAAATGTTTTAAGTGTGGGAAATATGGGCTCAAGGCTTCAGAATGTAGGAGTGGAAGAAATGACTCAGGGTATAGCAATAACTATTGGAGACCACAACAGGGGAAGAAGGTAGTGAGAGGTTTGATGATAGCAGAGTGGATCATGCTATCTCTCATGCCAGGAGGGATCAGGCATCTGATCCCCAAATCCAATGAGGATCAGGTCATACCTGTGATCTCATGCAGATAGGATTGATTAGCGGCCCAAACGAAGAGCCTAATGTAGAGGTCAATATTGCAGGCATTGATCAAACCTTTCTTGTGGACACAGGGGCGGCCAGATCTGTACTAACTTCTCCTCTTGATTTACCTTTAACCATTAAAACCATACGCTCAGTAGGAGTCTCAGGGAAGGTGCAACAGTATCCTCTAAGGACACCCGCGGAAGTCACTATTGGTCCTTTGCACACTAAACATTCTTTTCTCCTTGCAGCATCAGCTCCTACCAATCTACTCAGACGGGACCTGCTGTGTAAGATGGGTTGTGTAATTTATTGTACTCCTGATGGGGTATTCTTGGACATTCCAGAGTCCCATGCTCAGGAAGTTCAGGATATATTAGAGGCTTCTCCTAAGTTAATGGTTATTTCCCCTGGTAAAATGCAGTTCCCAACACAGGTAGAGGAAATGTTGTTACAGTTACAAGGTCCCCTGTGGACCAAGCATGGACAAGACACTGGATTGATGGCCAATGTATCACCAGTTATGGTAATACTAAAAAGTGGGAGGCAAGCGCCAAAAATACCCCAGTATCCTTTGAAACCTGAGGTAGAAATAGGTGTACTTCCTGTCATGGAACAGTTGTTACAGCAAGGGACCCTGATTCGCACCTCTAGTGTGGCAAATAGTCCCATATTCCTGGTCAAAAAGGGTGGGGGGAGGGGTTATAGACTTGTGCAATATTTGTGGGGTGTTAATAAGGTTGTAGAGAGTCAGTTCCCTGTAGTGCCCAATCCAGCTGTCAAATTAATGCAAATTCTTGCGACCTCTACTCATTTTACCATTATTGATTATTTGTTTTCTGCATTCTACTCTATTCCCCTACACCCTGACTGCCAGTACCTTTTTGCATTTTCATTCAGAGAGGTACAATACACATGGACACGGTTACCCCAAGGTTTCGTTGAAACCCCCAGCATCATTTCTCAGGCTTTGCATGATTGTTTTCAATCTTTTCAACCCAGTAATGGGTTGGTTTTAATACAGTATGTGGATGATTTGTTGTTATGTTCTGAATCTTTTGAGGCATCATTGTATGATACTAAGGAATTGTTGTTTCATCTCGCACAGGACACAAGGTATCTAAGGAAAAGTTGCAGCCATGTCAAACCAAAGTCAAGTACTTGGGACACTGCCTCACCAAAGGATTACAACATCTGACAGAGGACAGAATCAAGGCTATACAGGAAATGACACTACCACAGAATCAACAGCAAGTTCGTTCATTTATAGGACCGTGTGGATACTGCAGGAATTGGATTCCTGGGTTCTCCATACTAGCTTTGTCATTACAGGAGCTAATCTCTGCTTCTAAGACTGACCATGTAATACAAACAGAAGAGTCAGAGCAGGCCTTTAAGAATCTAAAGGAAGGTTTAATGTCAGCTCCAGCTCTTGGAATCCCTGACTACACTAACCTATATTGCACGGAAGCTGTTGGTTGCGTGGCAGGGGTCTTGACACAGAAACATGGAGATGCTAACAGGACAGTTGCGTGCTACAGTGCCCAGCTAGACACTGTAACTAAGTCACTCCCAACTTGTCTCAGAGCAGTGGCGGCTGCTGCTCTTCTGGTTAGTAAAAGTGAAGATGTAGTATTAGGCCATGATTTGACTGTTCATGTACCATATGCTGTGTCTGCCCTATTGAATTTTGCTCAGACTAGACACGTCTCCTCTGCATGGTTTACAAGATGGGAACTAGCACTTATGGCACCTGCTAATATTACAATTAAACGGTGTAATACGCTAAATCCAGCTTTGTATTTACTATATGTGCCTCATGATGCACAAAGGGTGGACAGGGATCGGGAAACGACTGAATTTAGCGGACAAACAGACACTCATGACTGTATGGACTATCTAAAGCAAACCTTTACTGCAAGACCTGTCATACTAACACTGCAATAGATGGTGCAGATGTGATCTTTTACATAGATGGAAGTTGTCATAGACAGACTGACACAGTTGAATTGTGTACTGGTTATGCTGTGGTAGACGACGAAGGTATAGGAGAAGCTGAACTCCTAGGACCACCTCACTCAGCACAGGTAGCAGAACTTGTAGCTTTGAGAAGGGCATGTGAATTGGCAGAAGGAAAAAATTGCCAATATCTATACAGATTCAAGGTATGCTTTCAACGTAGTACACGATTTTGGATCCCTGTGGAGACTCAGAAACTTTATGGCAGAAGCTGGGACACCTGTAGCACACTCCAGACAGATTGTTGGAAGCCATACAACTGCCAACACAGGTTGCAGTTATCAAATGCAAAGCACACACATACGAGACTGACATGGTATTACTAGGTAACCAAAGGGCTGACGTGGCTGCATTTGTACCATTGGAAAATTTTGATAAATTGATGGTGTTTAAATCATTATCCATGCAAAAATTTATAGAAATGCAGAATTTGTGTTCCCCACAGGAAAAAGCCGCCTGGAAGGCAAAAGGATGTAAACAGGAGCCCACAGGACTTTGGAAGGATGGACAAGGGAAGCCAGTGGCTCCCAGGGCGCATCTCCCTGCCCTAACTGAAGCAGCACATGGTCTGACCCACTTAGGGAGGGGAGGTATGAGCAGGTTGGTAAGATCATACTGGTGTGCACCAGGATTTTCTGGAATGGCAGATAAGAAGGTTAAGTCATGTCATATATGCCTAAAGAAAAATGCTGGCACCGTATATACTCGTGTAATAGCCGAGTTTTTCAACACATTTTTTTATGCTGAAAAAGCCCCCCTCAGCTTATACTCGAGTGAGGGGGAAAAAAAAAACATGGATGATACATTGAACTTACCTTTGCTATCTCTCCGGGAGTCCATGTGGCTGTGTCAGGCTCTCTCCTCCGCAGCTCTTCCTCTGGCTGTCTCCCATGCAGTGTGCGCTGCACAATGACGTTGAGGTGACCTTAGGTCACGCAACGTCTTTGTGCAGCGTGCAACGCGAGGGAGAGAGCCAGAGGCAGAGCTGCGGGGAAGAGAGCCTGACACAGATGCAGGGACCGCCGGAGGGACAGCAGAAGAAAAGGAAGGAAAGGCAGAAGACATCAAAGGTAAGTGAGAAAATAAATAAATGGAGGCTGACGTTAAGGGGCAGATATGGAGGCTGGCATAAAGGGGCAAATATGAAGGCTAACATTAAGGGGCAGATATGGAGGCTGGCATAAAGGGGCAAATATGAAGGCTAACATTAAGGGGCAGCTATGGAGGCAGGCATTAAGGGGCAGATTTGGAGGCTGAAATTAAGGGGCAGATATGGAGGCTGTCATTAAGGGGCAGATATGGTGGCTGTCATTAAGGGGTAGATAAGGAGGCTGGCATTAAGGGGCAGATATGGAGGCAGGCATTAAGGGGCACATATGGTTGCTGGCATTATGGGGCAGATAGCTGCTGCATTTCCCACCCTAGGCTTATACTCGAGTCAATACGTTTTCCCAGTTTTTTGTGGTAAAATTAGGGGCCTCGGCTTGTATTCAGGTCGGCTTATACTTGAGTATATACGGTAAGTCTATTCCTGTAGAACCATCTAATATTCCGCCAACAGAGGGTCTTTTCCAGGTAATACAAATTGATTTTATACAGTTATCATCCTGTAGAAATCTAAAGTATGTCTTAGTATGTGTAGATGTGTTTTCACACTGGATAGAAGCTTATCAAGCTACATCTAATACCACTGCTTTCACTGCAAAGAAGCTAGTCCAAGAGTTTGTTTGTTTTTGAGAATCAATCAGTGACCTAATATGATAAACCCCTTTCTCAATCCAAGTCTGAAACACCCGTGAAGCTTGTCCATGATGGAATTCTGGGTTAGCTACCAATGGTAAAAACAGGGAGTGGTGGCTATTAAGATTGAGACTATGCCTGATATGATGCCAAACTTTCCAAGTAGAGATCAACAAAGGGTTTGACAATAAGTCCTTTTGGGATTTCCTGTTTATGCATGTTTAGAAATGAAGTTAAGGAGCAATTATTTAAGAAGGACTGTTCAATGGGGGTATTAGCATATGAATCTTTATGATGTAACCAATCTCGAATGATTCATAGGATCCCTGTGTAACTATATAATTTAAGGTTAGGGAAATTAATGCCTCCATTAGTGAATCCTGCTGCAGTTTTACTAAACTAATTCTAGGGTGCTTCCCTTTCCAAATAAAAGTTCTAAATTCCCTATTTATAACTTTTTCATCAGCAGCAGATAGTAGAATAGGTAGTGTTTGAATAGGATATAACAATTTGGGAAAAGTCACAATTTTGATGATGTTAGCCCTACCCGTGTATGAGAGCATGAGATGTTTCCAGGAAGTTCGAAGAATCCTACTCACATTTAATTCATAGATCTTATGTATATTTTTCGGGAGCAGAACACCAAGGTATCTGAAAGAAGTATGAGCTCATACCAAATGAAGATCTCTCCCCCAGCTAGAGCAAGTTTCAGCACCCAAAAGCATTGCAACTGACTTGTTCTGATTTATAGTAAAGCCCGACACTACTCCAAACTCTGCAATCTTGTCCAACAAAGGACGTAAAGTGATTTGTGGGTTTGAGATTTAAAGGAGAAAATCATCCGCAAAAGCGGAGATCTTAACCTCCTGGTTACCAATTTTGATTCCCTTAAAGCTGGTCCAAGATTGCAGAATGCCAGATTAAATAACAATGGCGAAAGAGGACAACCTTGCCTCGACCCTGTAGCCATCGCCACAGGACTGCTATTCATACCATTAATAACTAATGATGTTGAAGGTGCTGTATAAATGTATCTAATGAACTGTGAAAAATCCCGACCAAATGCTCTAACTTCAAAGATTCTCTGCAAGTGAGCCCAGGACACTTTATCAAAAGCCTTTTCAGCATCCAAGCTTAAAAGCATGTCTGGTGTCCTGCTTTTCCTCAAGGACGCCGCTACCGCTGTGCGGACCCCCCTCACAGAGAAACTTCCATGTACAAAACCAAGCTGATGTGATGTAAGCAGTTGTGGCAAGATAGATTGTAACCGATTTGCTATTATTTTGGCAAGGATCTTGAAATCTTGGTTTAGTAATGTAATTGCAATTTCCGTATATGTGTGAACTCCTGCGCTTCCCTACCGTAAAAAGTAATATCCCAGCAGCCCAATATACAGAAACAATTTTGGAGATTTCCCCAATCCCCAGAGGTCGTACAAATATACACAGATCTCTCACAAGAACCGTGGATACCAGTACAGCCTCTATCATACATATACCACAGGAATTTTTTTTGTTACAGGCGCTGGATAGATAAACTGGACATTCAATGATCTCTTAACACTGTCAGATAATAGTCCACAAAAGATTTTTATAGTCTCTGAGGATCTTCTATCAAGACAGTTCCTTCAAATGCTGACATTCATATAGAGGGGGTTAATGCTACTCACGAGATCCTCCTCTTGTAATGTGTACATTCAGCAACACTTTCCTCCCTTAGGATTCACCACCTCCGTGTTCGACTCCACAAAAACCGATCCGATAACATAGAGGAAGAAGAGACAACTCCAATCGTGTAATACAGTCAATAAAAAAGAGACTTTTCTCAAAAATATTATGCTCACACAATGATCTCTTGTTTTCTTGCAAATAGAAAGGTTCCTTCTCTCAGTTGAAATATCTTCTCCCTTCTATCTCCTGCCGGCTCCCAATTCTCTCCAAACAGGTTGTACACATGGAAAAAAGAAGGGAAAACACCAATAGTGCAACACTGTAACGTATAAAGATTCTATTTCCAGCTAAATCACCGCTTACAATGTTGCAACTTGTTGCCTTGCATATAACAATGCCAGAATAATAGGAGTCCTCCTCCCCGTAGAAGTAAGGCTCTGTAGTCCTCTACAGGTATACACAGTTTGTCTTTATTTAGCACATCCTTATTTCCATGTACATTGCCATAAAAAATCAATTTAAAAAAACTTTTCTCTTTTGTTAAAAAATTTTCTTTTCTTTAGTAACCCCTTCACCCGACAGAGCTCCGTGAGGCAAACACAAATTCAAACTGCGTTTGCCCGGGTACCCGTCACCTTCATACAGTCGGCTATTAGATGTTTAAAAGGGGCCCGCAGCCTTACTGTACCAGTGACCGTCCCGGAGTCCCGCAGCTGCAGATGGTTGCCACCGGAGATGTCCTATCCACCAACGCGTTTCAGCTAGTTGCCTAGCCTTTCTCAAGGTGCAAGACGAGGGGTGGGTTTCTCCCAGTTTAAATAGTTTTGGCGCCTAATTTTCGTTCATTTGATAGGTTCTTTCTTCAGACTTAAAAGGTGACATTATAACTTCATAAAAACATCATAAAAAGCTATTTCCTCATATTGTCTTCTTATTACATGCCATAAATTAGGGATTGTCATTTCTGAATACAGAATATTCCCTCCTTCTACATGCTTCAATATATTCCAACACTAACATAATTACGCAAACAATATATTTCAGTGCCGACATATCATTCCAAATTCCTTCATTTCTTCAAATTGCAACACCATGCTCCAACATTATAAAATACAACATCCTTATCCAATTACAGCCAGTAGAAAAGATTATATTATATAGCTATAAAAAGTGATAGATTAAATTATTGAGAAGTACCCTTACATAAAAACTCTATACATTAAATTACATATAAAAATAATAAGTCTGTATAAAATTGCGTGTGAACTAATAATATATAAAATTAGTGTACAAAAAATTATGTGTAACAATTATCCCTTAAGAGGGATCCCTTTAAAAAGGTATTCTGTGTTGGTAATTAACATAGTGACAGTGATTATGTGTGCAATTGATATATTACATTATGTGAAATCTTTGCAAAACGCTTACATATTATAACAATACATTATAAAAAATACATTATAAAAAGCGGAGTGTGTGTCAAAGCATAAAGGGGATGAATCCATCTAAAAATGGTTTGTTACAACCATATACTACTCTAAAAACCATTTCAACTCAAATGCTGCATTTAAACCTGCTGGAACCAAGGTATTACAATTAAAAATAAATTCCATTTCTTTCTTAGCTAAAATGTTCACCATATCCTTCTTCCTCCAATTCTGATCAATTTTCCTAATCCCTAAGACTCTTACAATATTTCCCACGTTACAACTATGTTTCTCCTTGAAATGAAGGGAGAGGGGATGCGTTAAAACACCTTTCTTTATATTTCGGAGGTGTTCACCCCATCTCTCCTTCAATTTCCTCGTGGTCCTTCCAATGTACTGTAACGAACAGCTGCATTCTATCAAGTAGATACAGTTTCTGGAGTCACAGGTCATGAAATCTCTTATTTCCCACTCCTTCCCTGTGGCTCTGGCCGTAAAAGA
>WWET01002346.1:918-44787 GCA_011038615.1 Limnodynastes dumerilii
ATCTTAATGCTTCAGCATACCAAGTCATTTTGGATAATGCTATGCTTATTATTAGTATTCATAACAGGTTTTATATAGCGCCAGTAGATTACGTAGCTATGCTTCCAAATTTGTGGCAATCGTTTGGGGAAGGCCCTTTTCTATTCCAACATAACTGTGCCCTAGTGCACAAAACAAGGACTATAAAGACATGGTTTGATGAGATTGGGGTGGAACACCTTTGGGATGAACTGGAACGGAGATTGCGAGCCAGGCTTTTTCATATACCATAAGTACATGAAAAATGCTCTACAGAATAAATGGGAACAAATTCCCACATAAAAACTCCAAAATCTTGTGGAAAGCCTTCCAAGAAGAGCGGAAGCTGTTATAGCTGCAAAAGGGGAACCAACATAAAGAATATGTATTTGAATACAATTTGCCTGATCCAGACCTAGGCTGGCTGGCGTTAAGATGCCAGCCAGCAGCGTAAAATCGGCTTAAAAGCCGATCTGCGCATGCGCCGGGCAGATGTTGCCCAGCATAGCTACGGCAACGCCTGATCAACGATCGGCATCGGAAGCAGCCCCATAATAACGCTGGAGGGGGCGTCCCCCAGCGTTACTACATTCAGGTTAGTGTAGGTGGGCGGGGGGAGTTAGTTTAATGAGGGAGGGAGGGGTTAGCGTCCAAACGCAAGGCAAGGGAAAATACGCTCGCACAGGGGGAGCGTCAGGGAGAGTGAACGCCTTTACTAAGCACAGCGCATCGGTGTAGTTCTGGATCAGGCCCAATGGCCCTGATCCTGAGCTACGGCCGCCGTCGCTAGTACGGCGGCCGTAGCGCTAATGCGCATGCGCCGGCCAGATGTTGACCGGCGTTACTATGGAAACGCCCGATCTACGATCGGGCGTCCATAGTAGCGGCGTTGGGACGCTGTAGGGGACGTCCTCCAGCGTCCCAACGCTCACGTTACTCCTGGAGGGCGG
The DNA here is from genome assembly GCA_011038615.1 of Limnodynastes dumerilii. Taxonomy (NCBI): domain Eukaryota; kingdom Metazoa; phylum Chordata; class Amphibia; order Anura; family Limnodynastidae; genus Limnodynastes; species Limnodynastes dumerilii. Next base: position 1,887 of record WWET01002346.1, read on the forward strand.
GGGGAGGTAAGTAAATCAGGCTAGGGGGGCGGGCTAGGCGACCATACGCTCCTGTGTGAGCGTATGGCCCCTTCCTTACGCGGGGCGAAGCTAGGGGAGCCTTCACCCGGCGTAAGGAAGGGGCCATACGCCCGCACAGGGGGAGTGCCAGGGGGGGAGTCAGCGATGTAACGCTGAGCGTTAGCATGCTCAGCGCTACATCGTTGATCTGGATCAGGCCCATTGTCACACCAGCCTCCCTATTATCTTTGTTTTATCTTATTTAATACTATTGTTTAAATAGTTAGCACAACTAGGAGAATCTGATTTACTACATTTACAGTTTTTAAACCGGAGGTTTGTAGGACCTCCTTTTTCATATTTACTTTGGTTGCTGCTTTTAGAGTTAGAGCAGAGGGCATCTTATAATTACTACTTAAAGTGTAGTGTGTACTTATCTTAACAGGCATGAATCAATCAACACAGGGGTTTCAAGTTTTACCCTTGCACTAAAAGAATCACTTGACCCACCCACCAGGAGCTGCCCTTATAACCCTCAAACACTATACTGACAGGTAACATAGCACTCTTGAAGTGGGCATGGCTTCAAAACTATGCATGAGAAGACTAACGTTAACATTGTTGCAATCAGCACAGAAAATGTACCAATAAAAATGCACGTGACAAAATCATTGTCAACCAGTGTAATTAAACAGTGCAGTAATTACTAATTAACATGTCAATGTTAGCTGCTCCCTAACTGACAGTCCAGCAAATTACTCAAATGTTTTTCAGCTGTCCGCAGTAAAACAGTTAGTCTGTATGCAGATAGATTATTTCTAACAAACATTTTAACAGAATCATTAAACTTAAGAAAAATAGTGCTTATAAGCAATAATATTCTGTGGAAACATTAAAAAAACTATAGTAAGGTCAGTGCCTGTAAACTGGAAATTGCGTACCCAGCATAATAATTGTAACAGATTTTTCTTGTTATTTCAAATCTTGCTTAAACTTAAATATTTAATCGACATTCTAAAGACTGCATCTATACCACTGGTGCTTAAATAGTCATATTTCATGGTTCTGAGCATAAACTAGTGCAGAGATGAGGAAAGTTCGAGGATGCATGTCTTTATCAATGTATTGGAGACCGATAAACAAAGTCTCTCTATAACGCAACAAGCTAACCAGCTCACTTCACTACTGCAACATCTTAATGTTAATCTTTTCTGATGTCATATTAAACATATTATGTCCCAGATCACATGGGAGGTATGGATGGAACAGACAGATCATAGATATTTAGTGCATAATACAACATATTAGCAACAATATGAAAATGCAATGATGCAATGAACTAAACAAAAATAAAGTAATAACAATAGGATAATGAATGAATGGAATGATTGTGATACGCAGGGTTTTTTTTTTTGTTTTTTTTTTTATAGAGGAAGTGTTATATATTTTGTACCTACATTATACAACTGTTTGTCATCATGTAGTGAATAAAACTGGAGATGACCTGGTTTGCCATTGAGAACCAAGGATCTGCTTCTAGGATCAAAAAGTAGTCCAGTGTGAGCCTTATTTCCTGTATATACACAAAAAAAATCAAATTCAAAAACAAAAATAGAGCATAAAATGAACATAGATATTACATAAAATGGTGTTTGTTCATATCCAATGTATAGGTTAATATACATAGGTGCATGAAAGGTGGGGGTAATCAGGAGAAACTATATTTTATATACATACATTAAGTGGTGCTTTTGGCAAGTTAGGTTTTAAATAAGAGACACATGATTTATCACCCAACATAGGGTCACCCATTAGAATTAGGACAAGCTCATCAGAAAAAGCCTTGAAAAACTGCAGGTGGCTTATATATTTGAAAATAAAATTCAAAATGTTATTTTATAGAAACAAATAGCACATTAACTACTGGGTTTTAGCAGTGTGTTGGAACATTTTCTTTGTTTCTGTGCAGATTAACCCTGGTGAGGTCTAGCATCTTTCTCATACAAAAGTAAATGGCTGTTTATTAGCACATTAATCATAAAAATCAACTACAGCTCAATTCGCACTAAAAAAGAGGGTTTTGGTACTTATCAGTAACTCCCTTTCTCTGAGTCCATCTGGGGGATACTGCACAATGGGGTTGATTGGGTCCAGTGAAGAGTGGGCACTAAACAGTTAAAAGCCTTCAACTGTGCTTGCTCCAACTCCCTACAACCTCAGCTGAAGCCAGTTTTTCTTTAGTTCTTCTAGGAGTAAGGCCATGTGTTTTGGGCTCAGTAGAGCTTTCTTTACATTTATTTTTTTTCCCCTAGTCTACATCACCAAACTGTGCGCTGCGGCTCCCTGGGGTGCCGTGGAAACATTGTGGTATCCCGGCCACAATGCAGGTAAAGAGTCCGGCAGCTGTCTGACAGTCTGCTGGCGACGCACAGCGTTTCCTGCTTCATGCATGTGACATCACACGCATAAAGCAGGAAACTCTGTGCACCGCCAGGAGCCGGCAGAAGAGGGTGCATAGAGGAGCCGAGGAGAGCATAATTCAGGTATGCCCTCTGCACTTTTCAGTGCATAAAAAAATTAAGGTGATGGGGCCACATTTGGGACATGATTAGGAGGAAGACACAAAAGGAGGAGATTATGGGGAAGGGGGACAATACAGGAGGAGATGATGAGGGGAAGGAGAGATGATGGAAATAGAGAACTGACATAGGGGAGGGGGAGATGATGAAAATTGGGAGATGATAAATGGAAAGATGGGGATTATAATGGAATGGTGATGAATGAGGAGGGGAAAATAATGAAGGGGATGGAGAAATGATAAAGAGAATGGAGAGATGATAAAGAAGAGTGGGGATGATGAAGGGGATAAAGAAATAATAAAGAGAATGGGGAAGAGAATGAGAATGGGGAGATGATGAATGGGGAAGTTCAGATGATGAAGCGAATAGAGGGGGGTGTTATTATTTATAAGATATATTTTATTTTGCTTTTTTGGAAAACCTGTTCTAGAACCCCTGTAGTACTCCAATCATTTCCTTGCAGCCTATCACTGAGAGAGGGACGGTAAGTCTTATATTTGTTATTATGGTACATAGATTGTGTTGTATTAAAAGGTGGCTGTGTCCTGCCATCAAAAAATTATAATAATTTATAGGCAAATGCTAGAGAGGGAGGTAAGTACATTGTTAGAGAAGTGTATCTATAGGTAGGAACCTATCTGAATGAGGTAACCTTGCAGACAGTCAATCACATTTTTATTAAAATCTGCATATATTTGTAAATCTTTGATTGCTTAAAAAAACATAAGAAAAACTTGATGTTTATTTTAATTATTATATCTGTCTTTTCCTAAATAATTACGCTATTTTGACTCAAATACTTAAAAAATTTGACTGTTTGGTAATTATTTTCTCTTAGGGGTGCCTTGAAAAAATATGGAGACCTTAAGGGTGCCTCTAGTTTGGGAACCACTGCCCTAGACATATGTAAAGCTATGGGAACATTTAAAGAATGTCAGATTTCACTCTATATGCTGGCAGCTGCAACCTTGTTATTTTTGGCAAAACAGGTGAATCCCCTAAAGGTATAACTCAACACAGGCTGAGTCTATTTTCCTCTGACAACAGCTCTGAAGAGCCTAAGACTGCCCTCTCCTAGGAGGGCATCTTTTTTGAGCTGCACTCTATCCCCTCCCTCCATATAAGGGGAGGGCTTAGAGTCTACAGAGGAGCAGGTGGAAGTGCCCATCCCCTATAAGAGAGTGAGTGGAAGTATGCTCTGATATTGGGAAGAAAAAGAAGGATCCTTGATTAGGAAGATTCCCCCTCCCTGTGCTCTATGTGAAATGGAACATTTCCAGCATGGGCTTTTGAACCAGCACCATTTTGGGACAGTGTAAAACACTGCCTTCCATTGTGCAGTGTCACCCGGATGGGATGAAAGAGAAATTAAGTTCCAGCACACCATACAAGACCATATATTAACACTAACAGTGCTTGCAAACTGGGCTAGTTTTGTCTCACAGCACTGCATAGTTCAACACAATATAATTCATTGCATAGTTCAGAGTAGCATGTGTGGGCGTGAAACGGAAATGTGCAAAGTAATTTAAATGCGTAACAATGATAAGGAAAAGGATTGGGATTTAATTTAAATACGGCCTATTCAATGTTGCGCATTCAATGACACGCAGGGGAGGGCTTTGGCTGCCCAGCACTCCCCTTAGAAGAAACAAAAAAATAAAAACGAAGCAGCCACAGCACAGACTAACGCTCCGACACAGGCTACAGCTCCTTCACTGAGAAGAGCCTCTGACATCACAGGACACGTGACTCCTGCAGTCACATGGTATGCAGTGCTGGCTGGACTACAAGGGAGTCAGGTAAAGTGAGTAAAACCTGATTTGTACAGTGTAATATGTGAGAGGACAATATTTATTAGGATTAGGGGGGTGTGAGTAATATCTGATGTGTACAGTATAATATGTGAGGGGAGTATATGTATTAGGAATAGCAGGGAGTGTGAGTATAATCATGATGCGTACAGTGTAGTATGTGAGGGGAGTATATTTATTAGGATTATGGTGTGTGTGAGTATAATGTGATGTGTACAGTGTACCATGTGAGGGCAGTATATAAGGATTAGCAGGGGGTGTGAGTATTATCATGATGTGAATATCAGATGTGTAGTGTAGTATGTGAGGGGAGTATATTTTTAGGATTAGGGGGTGTCTGAGTAATATCAGATGTGTACAGTGTAGATGATGTCACCTGCGGCCTCCTCCCGTGTGCCCCACATTTATTACAGGTATTGTGATAAGCATACAATTCTATTGTTTTTACCAATTATATACTTGTTAAAGAATAATGAGAGACAGAGACAGACAGAGACAGACAGAGACAGACAGAGACAGACAGACAGACAGAGACAGACACAGAGACAGACAGAGACAGACAGAGACAGACAGAGACAGACAGAGACAGACAGAGACAGACAGAGACAGACAGAGACAGACAGAGACAGACAGAGACAGACAGAGACAGACAGAGACAGACAGAGACAGACAGAGACAGACAGAGACAGACAGAGACAGACAGAGACAGACAGAGACAGACAGACAGACACACAGACAGACAGAGACAGACAGAGACAGACAGACAGACACACAGACAGACAGAGACAGACAGAGACAGACAGACAGACACACAGACAGACAGAGACAGACAGAGACAGACAGACAGACACACAGACAGACAGAGACAGACAGAGACAGACAGACACAGACAGACACAGACAGACACAGACAGAGACAGACAGACAGACAGAGACAGACAGAGACAGACAGACACAGACAGACACAGACAGACACAGACAGAGACAGACAGACAGACAGAGACAGACAGAGACAGACAGACACAGACAGACACAGACAGACACAGACAGAGACAGACAGACAGACAGAGACAGACAGAGACAGACAGACACAGACAGACACAGACAGACACAGACAGAGACAGACAGACAGACAGAGACAGACAGAGACAGACAGACACAGACAGACACAGACAGACACAGACAGAGACAGACAGACAGACAGAGACAGACAGAGACAGACAGACACAGACAGACACAGACAGACACAGACAGAGACAGACAGACAGACAGAGACAGACAGAGACAGACAGACACAGACAGACACAGACAGACACAGACAGAGACAGACAGACAGACAGAGACAGACAGAGACAGACAGACACAGACAGACACAGACAGACACAGACAGAGACAGACAGACAGACAGAGACAGACAGAGACAGACAGACACAGACAGACACAGACAGACACAGACAGAGACAGACAGACAGACAGAGACAGACAGAGACAGACAGACACAGACAGACACAGACAGACACAGACAGAGACAGACAGACAGACAGAGACAGACAGAGACAGACAGACACAGACAGACACAGACAGACACAGACAGAGACAGACAGACAGACAGAGACAGACAGAGACAGACAGACACAGACAGACACAGACAGACACAGACAGAGACAGACAGACAGACAGAGACAGACAGAGACAGACAGACACAGACAGACACAGACAGACACAGACAGAGACAGACAGACAGACAGAGACAGACAGAGACAGACAGACACAGACAGACACAGACAGACACAGACAGAGACAGACAGACAGACAGAGACAGACAGAGACAGACAGACACAGACAGACACAGACAGACACAGACAGAGACAGACAGACAGACAGAGACAGACAGAGACAGACAGACACAGACAGACACAGACAGACACAGACAGAGACAGACAGACAGACAGAGACAGACAGAGACAGACAGACACAGACAGACACAGACAGACACAGACAGAGACAGACAGACAGACAGAGACAGACAGAGACAGACAGACACAGACAGACACAGACAGACACAGACAGAGACAGACAGACAGACAGAGACAGACAGAGACAGACAGACACAGACAGACACAGACAGACACAGACAGAGACAGACAGACAGACAGAGACAGACAGAGACAGACAGACACAGACAGACACAGACAGACACAGACAGAGACAGACAGACAGACAGAGACAGACAGAGACAGACAGACACAGACAGACACAGACAGACACAGACAGAGACAGACAGACAGACAGAGACAGACAGAGACAGACAGACACAGACAGACACAGACAGACACAGACAGAGACAGACAGACAGACAGAGACAGACAGAGACAGACAGACACAGACAGACACAGACAGACACAGACAGAGACAGACAGACAGACAGAGACAGACAGAGACAGACAGACACAGACAGACACAGACAGACACAGACAGAGACAGACAGACAGACAGAGACAGACAGAGACAGACAGACACAGACAGACACAGACAGACACAGACAGAGACAGACAGACAGACAGAGACAGACAGAGACAGACAGACACAGACAGACACAGACAGACACAGACAGAGACAGACAGACAGACAGAGACAGACAGAGACAGACAGACACAGACAGACACAGACAGACACAGACAGAGACAGACAGACAGACAGAGACAGACAGAGACAGACAGACACAGACAGACACAGACAGACACAGACAGAGACAGACAGACAGACAGAGACAGACAGAGACAGACAGACACAGACAGACACAGACAGACACAGACAGAGACAGACAGACAGACAGAGACAGACAGAGACAGACAGACACAGACAGACACAGACAGACACAGACAGAGACAGACAGACAGACAGAGACAGACAGAGACAGACAGACACAGACAGACACAGACAGACACAGACAGAGACAGACAGACAGACAGAGACAGACAGAGACAGACAGACACAGACAGACACAGACAGACACAGACAGAGACAGACAGACAGACAGAGACAGACAGAGACAGACAGACACAGACAGACACAGACAGACACAGACAGAGACAGACAGACAGACAGAGACAGACAGAGACAGACAGACACAGACAGACACAGACAGACACAGACAGAGACAGACAGACAGACAGAGACAGACAGAGACAGACAGACACAGACAGACACAGACAGACACAGACAGAGACAGACAGACAGACAGAGACAGACAGAGACAGACAGACACAGACAGACACAGACAGACACAGACAGAGACAGACAGACAGACAGAGACAGACAGAGACAGACAGACACAGACAGACACAGACAGACACAGACAGAGACAGACAGACAGACAGAGACAGACAGAGACAGACAGACACAGACAGACACAGACAGACACAGACAGAGACAGACAGACAGACAGAGACAGACAGAGACAGACAGACACAGACAGACACAGACAGACACAGAGGGCTCTATTTAGAGTTAATATAGTTAGGACTGCTCCCACAGAGGGGAGGGGGGGGGGAGAGAGAGAGGTATTCTTATGATACATAATATTAATATAATTTAGTGCATGTAGACACTACTGGTGGGAGAGAGAGAGTTATTCTTATGATACATAATATTAATATAATTTAGTGCATGTAGACACTACTGGTGATAATGACCCTACCTAAAATGGGTATCTAGGGGTTTATTACATGTAATGAATGATTAGATGATTAATTATTATTGTGTATAATATGAATGATTTTAAGGGGTACATTTTAGGAGGCAGTTAATTATGATGATAGAGGTGATATGGTGTTTCATGGCACTCACAAAAATGCAGTCTTTATTGGCGAATGTTGATTAACTGAATGCATTCTATTGTATGGTGTTAAAGCATTTGCTAGCATGCAGTAAGTATTGTGTAGCAGTCACTAGGATGAACTCTGTTTAGTATGGCAGGTAAGTTCATTATTGAATGTGATAAACAATTCAATTTGATCCTAATTTTTTTTCTTATTTCTACTTTGTACCTATCCAAGAGAGTTGAGGACCCCAAAAATATTATTGTACAGTGCCCCAAGATTTCTGTTGCTGGGCCTGCCATCACCCCCTTTAGTCAATTTCTATTATTGTGGTTATTTGATGTTTTTACTTCCTTTCCTTTGTGTTATTTTATTTATTTAACCGATTCATGGGGGGCAAAAAAAACTGAGTGTGACAGGCCCCAAGATTTCTGTTGCCGGCCCTGATCGCAGCATCTAGAATACGGCTATGCATTGTCAGAAGTGCATCCATGCTACAGTCTAATTAATTGAGTGGAATTGCTGTCCACATATATTAATTAAAAGAAAGGTGGATACGGAAATGCACAATGGTGTATTTTTATTTTTTTTTAATTTAAAAGAAATACTTTCAAAAAAATGTATGTGTTCTAAAGATGTAAAATTAAAAACATTAATATTTAAATTGTAAAATATTTAATAGTTGTATGTGCTATGTAAATGTTAGAAACACTCATTTGTAATATTGTGTTTTAATTTAGAGTCTCCAACATACAAAAAACGGAATTTTTATGAAACATTTAAATCATGAAAAAATTATTATAAACGTTATAAAAAGAGCATGCACATGAAACACTAAAAAAAATCTCACCTATGTTAAAATGCCTCAGTTTCAAATATTCCTGCAGATATCTGCTACTTTGTTTATTGTATCTGTATTAAATAGTGTTTTAGCAGCTGTATTACTTTTTTGTAAATGAGTCACGTGTCTGTCTTGAGGCGTGCGAATCAGCCAGTATACGCCCCAAAAATGCATTAACATTCAAACACACACTTTTTTGCTTTGCAACAGACAATACGCTTCTTGCGCATGCACAGTGCGCAATTCCACTACACATTCATCTAAATTTTGCACGGATACGCAACTTTGATACCGGCCCTAAGAGTCCTTCTGCAGATTTGTTTCTCGGAGCTAATTATACAGACTACTAAACAAAAAAAGTTTTTCATAAATTTTGACATTTATTTGTATTCACAGTGTGTAAATACAAAATAAAATAAAAAAAAGTCAAAATAATTTAATGGTTTCGTCTTTAATATTAAAGTTGATCATACACTACAGTAATTATTGATCAGACCAATAACTACTGTGTGGGCATGATATTTTTTTTTACAAACAGTGATAAAGCCCCCAAGCAATGCTTAGGTTTAAGAATTTGATCTTATGGCTTGCTTAAAATTATTGTATCCAAGCTGCCCATCTTTCTAAACCTCCACCACCTGGGCAAAGTAATCACTGACTTAAAATTAGCAAGTACAGCAGTAAGTAATGAATGCTCTGCATTTGGCACGAGATGCAGAGATTTTATTACTATATTATTGTTAGACAGGTAATCACAGAGTCAGAGTAAAACTAGCCAGAAGGTTTAAGAACTGCAGCCACATTCTACTGACTGGAGCTTTTTTTTTTTTTCCATCTGCAAGCACCTTCTGTTAATCTCTGCAGCACTTTCCTCTTCTGCCAAGATAGTCCTTGTGAACATGAGGCGAGTTGTACCTTTCTTTGGTGTGAATTTGTCCCGTTTATCCGGCCACCTACTGCTAGGATCAATAACTGTGGTAGCATATGGCCAGCTTAACAATAAACATTTTCCTTTTATATTTTTTACTCTTTTCTATTGCTTTTAAGATGGTAATATTTGCATCTGCATATAATGGTTTATCAGAATATAAAAACTAAAAAAATGTTTTTGTACATTAATTGGAACACAAAAATACATACCTTTTACCAGGCCCTGGATAATGCCAGAGACTTTCAAACCCACGTCAATGATAATAATCTCTAAGAGGAACAAAACAAATAGTTGACAATTAGAGATACCAAAATAGTTTTTTTTTAATCAAAATATTTTAAAACATTTCATGGCTACTTATGCTAGTATATGAAAAACAGATGTAGATATAAGGAATGCATACACAGGGATGTTATGTTTAATGTGTAGCCACAAAGATTTTTTATTTTGTTTGTTTTTTGTAGTTTGTAATTTAGTCTCTATATAATTGGTACACTGCAGTACAATACACAAAACTTAAGTATGATTCTCACGGAAGACTGAATTCTCACATAAAACAACAATATAACCTTTTTGAAACTCATTTTAAAAGACGAATGCACACCACTGCAGGGTATTTGTCAGAAAGCATAGCAGGACATTAAGAAACCGTTCTCTCTTTCACATATTTTCTCCTAGGTGCAGAAATGGCAAAAGGCAATACTGAATACAAATACTAGATTGACTCGCAAAATGGGTGATCTACAGCAGATTCACTCCATTACTTGGTAAGTGTCTTACAGTCTTCAGGCACACATCTTGCCTCGCAAGTGCAAATTAGACATTCATGTAGCAGTGGAAACTATCAGCACTGCTTCGATATTCACGCTGGTCTTTTTACCACTGACAAACAATACCAGTGATGCATTCATAGGTGTGAGCAGCTCACTGATAAAGAGCAGACCACTTCTTTGCACCTATAGAGAACATCAATGGAAGTAATGGGTACTCATGGTACTCACCTGCACTGCTCCACACAATGGGGGGTCAATGGGTACAATAACTGTGTACAAGGGGGGGGGTGGCTGGGAAAGCCTGGATAGTGTCAGAGCTCACCTGTATAGGTAAAATACTGTGTAAAAGCCTGCTATTGTGTCCCAAAATGGGCACCTCAGGGGTACAAATGGAGGATGCCTTTCTTATCCTCCCAAGTCCCTCCTTGATCACAAGGAGAGGGATATTAGATAAAGAATAAGGAGTTACCCTGCGCCAAAGACACTTATGTTGGTGTCAATAACTAATGTGAAATTATCACCAAAATATTAAAGAATGTAATACAGACCCAGCCAACGATGCAGCTCAACGCCTCACCTATTCCAAGCGCCCCGGATACCTTCCCTGGCGGTATCCCACAGACTTTTGCCTGGACGTTCTGCTACCTCCTCAGGGACACAACGTTGGGTCATTTGTCAGGTTTTTATTTATTTTTCTGTTTGTGAATTACCTCATTGTTACTACCAGTTAAAAGTTGAGTGTTACATGTTCCTGTTATTATAGCTTAATTGAAGGTTATTGCAGGGCCTCTCATTCAATCTACTGTTTGTCTATGCCTTTGGTTCCCTGCATGTAACCCCCTTTTATGCCCTCCTATTTATCGGGTTTCTCCCTCCCTAGCCATATATTTCTGCGTAAGTATGGTGGTTTTCCCCCTCCATTGGTCACCACCCTCCTATCCCCCTACCTCTGTTCTACTAATGCCTCAGGTAGGCCAAACTGGTGGGTTTATACCCACATTAATTGGGCCTTTTTGGCCCTTTCTGGACCCTGGAAGTCCTCTTGGACTTCCCCACTGTCCCCACACTAGGATGGGCCACACTAGCGACCCCGCTCCTGGCCCTCGCCTCTACCCCGACACTGACCCCCACACCTAACACCCCAGCCCCTACCCCACGATCAGTTAAACCCCCATGGCAGCCACAATCTCGGATACTCAGGGCCCACTGTAGCGATTTCCACCTCCTCCTCCCGATATGACCATTAAAATAGTCTCACTTAACACCAAGGGCCTGAACTGCCCTCAGAAACGCTCCTCCTTATTTCACACACTGAAACGCCTCAACGGGGACGTTATATTTCTCCAAGAGACACACTTTCTTCGAACCCGTCACCTGGAACTCCGATCTAAACCCGATCTAAACTTTACCCTTTATCTTTCCATGCGTGTAATGCGGAACACAAGTCCAAAGGGGTTGCCATTCTCTTCTCCAGACACGTCTGGTTTGTTCCCTCCCACACGTATGCAGACCCAGAAGGCAGGTTTCTGATTTTAGTTGGGGAATTAGACAACATCTCCTACACTTTCGCGAGCGTCTATGCACAAAACCAAAAACAAGCTGTGTTTTATAAGTCTTTTGCCAACTTTCTCTCCCTCCACCGTAAGGGCAATGTAGTTGTAGCAGGCGACTTTAATGCGGTCCTGGATTGCAACCTGGGCAGATCAGCCCTCCCCCCGCCGGCTCACAAGCACAAACCATACGCACCTCTCAGCTCCCTCACAGGCACCTCTAAGGCCCTTCAACATCTCCTGTCCCAACACCTACTTTTTGATTCCTGGCGTATGGATTACCCCACTGGCCGGGACTATACCTATTATTCCACAGTCCATCGAGTGTATACCAGAATAGATTTAATCCTGACTAGCATTGAACCATCCCAACACTTATCTAATGCTTGCATCCTCCGGCGCACCTTGGCTGACCACGGCCAGATTACAGTTGAGGTGTTAAGGGGCCCCCTATTTGTCCCTTCTTGTGGCGTCTAAATGAGGCTGTTAGACCCTCATCTAAAAACCGAGCTCCTCCAGGACTTGGAATCTTACTTTGGTATTAATGCCCCTAGCTCTCCACCAATGCTGGTATGGGATGCCCACAAAGCCGTGATAAGAGGCACACTAATCAAATTTGCGTCCCGGGCTAAAAGAGCTAAAACTCAAAAAATAAAAGACCTGACTGCCCAACTGACTACACAAAACATCAGGGTCAGAAGACGACTATAAACGGGTGATAGCTGTAAGGGGTGAATTAAATATGCTTTTAGCCCAGCAGGCTGAGAACTCCCTCAAATGGTTGCAGCAAAGTTACTACGAGAAGGGGGACAAGGCTGTCAGAATGCTAGTGGCCCGACTACGGACTAAACAAGCGCGGAGTAATGTACTCTCTCTCAAAGATATACTCAGTTATCAGGAACCCCCGCCATATCACAGCAAAATTTCTCACCTTCTACTCTAAGCTTTAAAACAGGTCCTGGCATGACCCCACCCCATCCCCTAGCTCTGAAGACATCCAAAGTTTCTTAACAACATGCAGCCTTCCAACACTACCCCTAGCTGCCTTCTCCTCACTCAGTGCGCCATTCTCGCTGGATGAGGTCCTGGGGGCCATAAAGCAACTTAAATCGTCCAAAGCTCCTGGCCCAGATGGCTTTACAGCTGCTTATTATAAAGCTTTTGCCCCTGTGTTAGCACCCCTGTTGCTGTCCCTCTTTAATGACATCCTAAAAGGGGGTGCTTTTTCCAAAGAGACACTGGCAGCCAGAATTATAGTCATTCCGAAGCAGGGGGAAGGATCCTACCAACTGTGCCCACTGCCGCCCAATCTCCCTCCTGAATACAGACATTAAGTTATATGCCAAAATCCTGGCTAACCGGTTAAATGGGGTCCTTCCCTCCTTGATAAATGCAGACCAGGTCGGCTTTATCCCTGGCCGACAAGCTCGGGATAATACCAGACGCATTATTAGCCTTCTTCACTCGGTTAATGAACAACGCTCCCCGACGCTATTACTGTCCCTGGAGAAGGCGTTCGACCGTATTAGTTGGCCCTTCATGCTTGCTACCCTCCAGCACCTAGGCTTCGATGGGGATTTCCTTACAGGGATCCAGGCCCTTTATTCCTCGCCTTCTGTTCGAATCTCGGTAAATGGGGTTCTTTCTGACACTATGGACATCACCAAGGGGACCAGACAGGGGTGCCCCTTGTCCCCTTTGATCTTTGCCCTGGTGATCGAGCCATTGGTGGCGAGGGGCAGGGGATCACAAGACGTGACTGGGATGTGGGTGAAGGGCAATGAATACAGGATCTCGTTATTCGTGGACAATGTACTTCTGACTCTATCCTCCCCGCAAAGTACCTGGGAGTCTACATCACACGCTCATACCTAACTCTGTATGACAGAAATTACCCCCCCCCCTTCTACGTGCTATTAAGTCTGATCTGTCCAGGTGGCAACATCTATATATCTTGTGGCTCGGGTGCATAACTGCCCTTAAGATGAATGTCATGCCTCGTCTGTTATACCTCTTCCAGACATTGCCTGTCACGGTTCCCCGCAGCACACTTCTTTAAATTCACAAGTGGTTTGTCCGGAAAAATAGACCCCCAGAACTACCTTTGCTAATTTGAAAAAAACCTACCGAAAACAGGGGCCGTGGTTTCCCAGACGTACGGCTCTATTATTAGCATCTCACCTAGGGCAAGCCATAGCTTGGTTCGCTACAGACCCCCGCCCTAGATGTATACAGTTTGAAGCGTCCACGTGCGAATCTCCCTCCCTAGCATATGCCCTAGGCCTTCCACATGCCAAGAGACCACAAATGGTTTCTTCTCATCCAATGTTACATTTCACCTGCTCTATTTGGGATTATTTAAGGTCTCCTCTCTTCCTTCCCCCATCACACCCCTTTGGGATAACCCTGATTTTCCTCCGGGACACTCCTCTGCATCTCTGACTAGTTGGCGGACAACAGGCATCAAGGGTGGTGAGGGACTTGCTGGATGGAGACAGATGTGCAGGTATGGACCCCGGGTGGCTGGCCACCTTAAATACCTACAAGTGCGTCACTTTATTTCTTCCTTGCTACATGCCCAAATCATTAGACCGCTATCTTTAGTAGATTCTCTGTGCCTACAAGGACCACTAGCACAAAAAATTATTTCGTCATTATACACTTATTTGATCTTACATAAGGAGGCCCCTACGCCAAAACACGAAGTGGCCTGGGAAAAAGATCTGGGGGCGCCCCGGAGGACACATGGGCAGATATACGAGAGAGACTCGCTAAGGTCTCTCTATCCACTCTTGTTCAAGAGAATATGTTTAAAATATATAACAGATGGTACCTAGTCCCCGCCAGACTGCACCGTATGTACGGAACGGTTTCGCCACTATGCTGGAGGGGATGCGGTGAAATGGGCTCCTTTCTACACATTTGGTGGGTTTGCCCCATAATTTCAGGCTTCTGGTCCATAGTGGCCACGCTAATTTCCCAGGTTCTGAATGTGCCAATTTCCAAATGCCCCTGGTCCTTCCTCCTAGGCACTCCCATTGCAGAGATAGACAAAGATTCTGATCGGCTTGCTACCCAGATTCTAAATGCTGCCAGCTGCCTCATAGCTAACCACTGGAAAGATACTTATCCCCCCACCTCTTCACAACTCCTGTACAAGGTTTGGCATCTCTCCTCTATGGAAAAAATGTTGGCCTATCTCCGAAACAAATCTCACGTTTTCACACGTGTTTGGGCCCCGTGGTTTCTGTTATATCACCCCAATCACTCACATACGCCTACTACTGGATTGACAAGCCTGTTTCTCTAACCCATCTCGGTTTGTGCTCCTTTGCAGACGACTGTGGCCTGCACTCACCTTATATCATGACGACCTCTACTCATATAACTGACATCCTCCCCCTCCCATTTTCCCCCCAAGGTGCCTTACGATTGTTAGTGTGTGAAAACATGAGATTTGTTTCAGAGATAGGCCGACATTTTTTCCATAGAGGAGAGATGCCAAACTTTGTACAAGAGTTGTGAAGAGGAGGGGGGAGAAGTATCTTTCCAGTGGTTGGCTATGAGGCAGCGGGCAGCATGCCGATCAGAATTTACAGCGGTGTGTGTTTCTTTAAGCTACTAGCCTCATGGGGGCTAGCAGTTGCTTGTTTACGGTTTGAAAAGATGATTCATATTGTTATCAGCTATAATGTTTCTCCTATTCTGATATGCAAGAAACTGTGTCCTATGAGGACTGATATAGCTGTACCATGTTACACTTTCTTTGAAAACCAATAAAATCAATCTAAAAAAAAAAAGTTTTGTTATTGGACCCATCTATTGCGGTTTTACATGGTTATGTTTTGGCTTTGGTTTTCTTGCTGACCTTTTAAATTATTGAAATAAATGTATTACATTCTTTATTATGGTGATAATTTCACATTAGTTATTAACACCAACATAAGTTTCTTTGGCGCGGGGTAACTCCTAATTCTTTACCTATAAAGAATATGTCTGGAAAGCGTGATCTCAGCAGACAATTTTGGATAACATTCAAAACGATTGGTGAGCACGGTTTACAAAAAGCCTGCCAACAACTTAGTGTTGACATCTGCGGCCATGGCCTCCCTTACCCACTGACGACCAAATACACTGCTTAGTTTTCAGCTTCTCGCAAGTTATTTATCATTGCTACTTGGGCAGTCAGGCTGAATTTCCCAGGGTCAAACATGTTCTCCATGTTAATGCAACCACTGACTAACTTTATTTAGCATACCACCTTTCTTAGATCAGGTTTAGCATTGCAGAGTTACAGTATTGAAAGAGTGATTCTTTAGCAAACAGCTAGAGAACAATTTAACAGTCATAAGAAATAAAACATACATAGCCAACTAGAAAATCCGAGGTTAAAAATGTTTGTAGCTTACTGTTATCTGTATGAGAAGTGCAATGCAGTGATCCATCAGAGGAGGTGGTTATGTGTTCAATAGCACCTCCTAAACGTGGGAGATATTCTCTCTTGTGTTCCTGGTTGTAAGACCACTGTAAAAGCACAGATTCAACACCACCACTAAAGAGCATATTACCTGAACAGAAATAAAAAAAATGTAAAAAAAAATAAATCTATACATATTACTTCAAGAGGAAAATATATAGCAGCCTGTAATACTTCAGATTCCCCCGATGACTGTGTAAGGACAGCGCCGAAACAGCTGTCTGGACTATACGGACCAGCATTTTTAATAATAATTAGTTCACTTTGCATATTGTGGAATTGTTTGATTATCCAGGAAATTGCATTATCATACTGTTATGTTAATTGGCTGCTTCTAACGTGCCACCTGGATCACTATACATTTGTGGGGATAAGTGATCGTACCTTTATCCAAGTAGCTGCTACTGCTTTCATGTATTTTTTTTCTGTAATTTTTTCACTTGTTGTGTGTCATGTACAAATTCTAATACTAGTGGATATTCTACTACACCCGAAGCGTGGCTGTGGATTATAATAAAACTCACTTATGTTGCATATCTATTGCCGCTTATTGTTTCTCTTTACTAATGTGCTAGGTAAAGGGTGATTATTGACCGCTTTTGTCCTATTTCCCTTAGGCACAGTGGTAAAGGGGTAGTCTTTTTTTCCCCCTGCACAAGAAGCTTTATTAATATTAGTGGTAGCTGATCCAGCTACACAAGTCAACATAACAGTGCCCCTCGCCAATGGATGAATATGGTATAGCCTCAGCATAACTACCAGTAAATAAAATAACGTGGCCATGTACTACTCCGGTAGCAGGAAGAAATAAGAAAGGATCGATCAGCAATTCCTCACTAGACCGGTCACTAACCCACAACTCTGACTGGCAGCCAGCTGACACATGAGCGCAGTCTTGTCTCATTCCATTGTGGCTATAAAGTGATACATTTTTTAGGAAGACTTCACTAAGAGGGAAGGGAATACCAGAGAATGTCACATCTGGCTCCGAGGCACATTGAGCTACTGAAACCTATGCAACCAGATGCAACACATTGCATCAAGCCCTTTTATTAAATATCAAAATATTGCAATTTGTGTATCTGGGCCAGCAGTTATGACAGACTGTAGATTACCAGTACTATTTTAGATTAGAGTTTACTGGTAAAGTATACAAACCTTGAACAGAAAAAACCAAATCTGCAACAGCATCATGGTGCCAGTGTAGGGTAAAAAAAGTGTAGTCTTGTTTGCTGTAAAATTTTCTCCTGTGTGGAAAAAAGGAAATAAATTTGTATAAATCCTAACTTTGTCTTACATTACAGTAATCAAGACATTTCCATGACCTTTACTATACTAGCTAGAAAGTCAAATCGAATTGCAATTTTAGACCTTGATGAAGTAAAAATTTGAAGTGGAATTGAATTCAAAATGCAAAATTCAGCTACCCATACCTAAACACTGCTTCACTCTGTGACAAAGGTAAAAGAAGAGAAAAAGGGTGGGGTAGAGTTTGTAGTGAAATTAAGGGGAAGAGGGTTGAAGAAACAGGGTGAGTGGCAGTTAAACAGGCAGTTTTTTTCTCCAGCTCCCAGTAATTCTCCATTCATATGTCTCCAGGTCCCAGTAATTCCCCATTCATATGGCTCGGTCCTCCTGTATTTCCCATTAAGTAGTCTCCAGCATCACCTGTTTGTACCTTACTTACCTTTCATCTATGTCTCCGTCATCCAGCTCTTCTGTGTGACACTGGCCAAAAGTTGGCCGATCCAGCAGTTATACAGAACAGCTTAAATAACAGCAGCCATCAGCTGTCCTATTTAACTGCTGTGGCTTCTGATAGCAGGGCCATTTTCAACGATTGCCAGACCTCCCTGTGATGGGGCCGTAAAACGAAAGCTTTTGGGTAGCATGCAGCCAGAGTTTGACATGCCTGGTCTAATGCAATGTGGTCACTAGGGTGCAGTGTGTATTGCATGGCTGTCACTAGGGTAATTATTTGTCTGAAAAAGTTAAATTATTTTTAAGCTGGCCATAAACTTTGTACGATTATCAGTCCCAGCAGGGAAAAGTCCCATTATCGGCACCACACACCTCTTCTGCCGAGACCAATAATCCTAGCAAAAAGAGGGGAGGGGAGCAGTGCTCTATGTTGCTGCTGCTGCTTTATATCCATGTACAAAGCTGCTCTGACAGCTTTGAAGGTATACTTTAAAGCTGTCAGAGCAGCATAGCACAGATATACAGCAGCGGCTTTTGCATGCAGTAATACAGATAAGAATCAGCCGAAGCCGTGCTTCTCACAGCGCGTTTTCGGCTGATCCGTCTGTACTACTCCTGCAATAGCCGCTGCTGTAATTTTATGTACTATGCTGCTCTGACAGCTGTAAAGTATACCTTCAAAGCTATATACCTTCAGAGCAGCTTTGTACACAGATATAAAGCAGCAGCTTTGAATAGGGAGCCATTCAGCTTGCTGATTGGCTCCCTTAAAATATCGTGAGCTTTCTCCAGATTTAAATCAAACGTGTCAAAAGATCAAATAATCGCACCAGAGCGTTTCTGGTGCGTTTATTTGGCGTTTCAAAAATTGATCTGTACGATACACTAGAGCGATTACTGGGTGATCGGGCCGATAATCGCCTAAAGTATGGCCAGCTTTATTCAGTCAATCATGTTTGCATTTTAACCAACATTTTTCCTTGATTCGCTAAATGGGCCAGATTTACTAAGCTGCAAGTAAACGTGGAAAAGTTGCCCATAGCAACAAATCTGATTATAGCTCTCTTACTTATTACATACTGAAAAATGTTGCAAAAATGTGATTGGTTGCTATGGGCAACATCTCTTTACCGCAGCTTAGTAAATCTTGCCCATTGTGTGAGAAGGTGGACTAATGCAGATTAACTGTGGTTATAATATATAATTTGGGAAGAGTGGTAAGACTGTGGGGTAAATCATGTAACAAGAGAAGAGTGATGCGTAGGCATATTTAAACTTTAGTTAGGAGAAAGCAGCTGCATTAAAAAGGAAAAAACACCTTTAAGTTACACCATAATACAAGGGTGGTGCAGGGGAAGGTGCCAATTTTCTCTCACCTATAGCACCAATTTAGCTAGTTACGGCCCTGCTTGTAATAACACAACGTTTAACATGTAACAACTATTTTTGTACTTCGTAAATATTACATGGATACTAGGAGAATGGTTTGACGTAAAGAAAACACGCTATAGCATGTATTTCACTTACTAAAGCAATTATGGTGCAGTCTCACACACAAATAGGTAACCTCTCCCACCAACATTAATGACTTAGCATTGGTAGGCCACCAGAGAAGGAGCTGACAAAGAGGAAGACTGATGTCGTGCTAAGCAAGTACCAGAAAAAGAGCACATATAATAATATTGGAGGGTAAATACAGAACATTCTAGTGGTGAAGTCAGAAGCATATATGACTCTACTGTAGAGGGGCAGCAAGCATGACTACTGTGTCTCTATTTCCTTCCTGACAATATCTTCATTTAAAGAAATACTGAAGAAATGTTTTCTTATTCTCTGTTTTTGTAAATGAAGTATGTCCCCAAAAATGAAGGATCTAGATAAACAAGGACATTACTGTGGCGTGGAGGGAGTGCATACAAAACTATTTGGAGGGGAAACAGTATAATGTGTTAGTATCCACCTAAAGTTTTTATAGAATCAGTATTTTTTATTTTTGTTAAATGATTATTTGTAATATTTATAATTATATCTGCATTAAGAGTAAAATACAAAAAAACAAACTTTAAATTGGGAGAACACTACTTTGTGTCGTTTTGGTTTTTTTTTTAAACTAGGATCCCAAAGACAGCTTCCAAGGCTCCATAAGGTTAATACCTTTGTAAGCTAGTGCACTTCGATACTAAATATCACATCATATTAGGAATTCCCTAAACAGTTTATGACTACCACGAAAATTGTGCAAAGAATACTTGCCTTTAAAACGTATATACAGAGGGAAGAACAACTCACGGTTTGATTATTTTACAACTTTTTTTTCAATATTTACTATTACAGAACTTAGTGTTATTTTAACAACCAATTGTTGCTTTATAATTAACAGGACAGTTTTGGATGGGTTAAATTAGTTTTAAATGAATCTGTAGACTACACTACTTTACAGAATATGGCAAATAGCATCCATATCAAATATTTTCCATCAACATTGAATATTAAAGGAATATTGTTTATGTACTGAACTTAATATAGTGTCTCATTACTTATGAGTTTTGCAGATGACAATACTACTTTAAGACTTACCAGAGTCGTATCTTTCCATCTTTGTGCCCAGTAGCAATGCAGTCTTCTCTTGGGTGACAGGTGATTACAGTGAATATGTTGTTTGCACCTTTCTTGCTTGTTGCATTAAGAGGGAATCTTAGGGGGGGGGAAAAAAAAAAGTGTATTTTGACTGTGTGACTATATTTCCCTTATGGTTTGCAAACATCACAAACTATTGGAGTTTTATAGATAAATGTAAATATAATTTCTACATTTCCATGCAGACCCAAATAGAAAGAACTTTAACAATCTTCTTTCAAAAGCAAAACAGAATTTATTTTTATTGATTTTTCACATGAATACAAAGTATTTTACACTTGCCAAATCAGAGGATAATTAAATACAGAAAATAGGTAAAAGAATTATTTCTCACCGCTAAAACACTTTTCTCTGAAGCGTTTTGGGGACACAGCTACTATGTTTTGTAAAAGGTAAACCCCAATTATGGACATGGTATAGGACTAAAAATTTGTCAGATTTCCAAATAAGTCATTCTGCTACATAGATTCTCAGGGCTTTAACCACATCTATGGTGTGCAGACTACAACGGTCACCCTGAGAAAGCCTTGGCAAGGATGAAGTCCAGAAACCTAGAAAAAAATCTGTGTTAATGTGGAACTTGGATACCACATTAGGTTGCAATGAAGGTACAGGGCTGAGGACTGTCCTATCCTGATGCTGCATAAGGAGAGGTTATCTACAGAATTACATACTTAATGCTGTCACTTTTGTAGCAGAAGCAATGTCTAGAAGAGAAGTTATTTTTCCAAGTCAATAACCTATGCGCCACTGCCTCCAAGCACTCAAACAGTACAGACTGGAGGGCAAAGAAAAACAAATCAAGGACCCAGGGAACCATAGGAGAAACAAAATGGGGTTGGATATGAAGAATGCCCTACAAAAAGGTCTCAAGGGCCAATTTGCACAGGAAAGAAATTTAAAGACAGAAACCTGGACACCTGAACATTGAGAGCTAAGCTGAAGAATCAACTCAAAACCGTTCTGATGAAACTCCAGGGGCCATATTTACTAATCTGTGGGAAAGGAAAAGTGGAGATATTGCTCAAAGCAACCAAATAGATTTCACTTTCCTATTACATAGTAGAAAATGTAAGCTAGAATTTGATTGGTTGCTATGGACAGCATTTCCACATTTCCTTTCCCGCAGCTTAGTAAATCTGGCCCTATGTGTCGACAGCCATGGTCTGTATCACTGGTTTCAATAAGCCCCTTGCTCCTAGGATTCATGATTCAAAAGTCTTGTTGTTAAGTATTGTATGTTTTGCTGTAGAAATAAACCCATGGAGAGAAGATCTGAAAAAGTATCCCTCCAGGCTGAGAATATACATTCTAACATCCCAACCTTTTTTGACCAATTAAGAACCACTAAAAGCAAAGGCCACTTCCCTGGAAGAATGGACTGTTGAAAAAGTCTGCTTCCCAACATTCTACTTCTGTAACGTACATGGTGGTGACAGCCAAAACATACTTTTTGGCACACCAGAAGAGGAGTATGGGCTTCCTTATCTCCTGGGAGCTTTTGGATTCCCTCTAGACTGCTGATGCAATTGAATGCTGTGGTGTTGTCTGACAAATGCACAAAGGGTAAACCACTAGCCATGACAAAAGCCACCAACAGCAATTTGTTAAGTGCTTTGAGTTCCAGTATATTTATTTAAAAATTAGACTCTTTTGGAGACCAGATGTTCTAGAAACGCAGAGGAGAAGTGAACATTCCCCAGTTGAAGCCAGCATTGGTAATCACGAGAACCAAGTCTGTCACTGCAAAAGGACAATCCACAGACAGGTGATATTTTCAAAGCCACCATCTCAGAAATGTGCTGGTATACAGAAAAAGCTGGATCCTATGGGTCAGGGTCCAATGGTTGCTGTGCTGTACTCCAGGAAAAGGATGTTCCATTGGACCAGAACAGTGCAAAGAGGACTACCTCCAATTAAGCCCCTACCATTCACAGGAGCTTTATACATAGAAACACTGATGGAGCCAAGTCAAGGCACTCTGGGTAAGTCCCTGGAAAGATGAAATCCCATGTATAAGAAAGATTTTCTGTAGCATTGTAACAATCCACCAGGCCTGGGGAAGTCATCCATTCAGCCGGCATGGACTTCCTTCTGTTTAACCATTTGGGAGCCTCAAACTGCAGGCGATCCCTTAGCTACATCTTCAGCAACAGTTTGGAGTAAAACACAATTATGCCCATGATCAGCAAGCAGCTGAGCACAACCACAATGATTTTTGTGAAGATCCTGGAAGTTGTCACCAGGCCAAACAGGGAGGATCTAGAACAATTCAGCACTGAACAGACTGCACTTATAAAAGAGCAAGAATTCCAGGACACACTTGGAATCGGAGTACGAATGCCAGGACAGTACCTGCAGGATCCTTCTGACCACAATTGGGTTTTTTGGTCAGGTACACCCAAGGACGATCTCATCCTGTTGTTAGGTGAGCGGGACCCAACAGGCTCTTGGACAAGCACAGTAGTGGGCTTAGAAAAGTGAACTACAGGTGCATCCAATTTGTGGGATTTTCCCAATTTAGATACCTCCACTGGAGGCAATGGTTAAAAGAATTAACATTTTTGGGGAACCATATAATTACTATTAGGCTTGTTCCATGGCTCCTCATTTATCCAGTAACTTTCTCTTGGAGAGAAATTCCCTAAGGGGCAAGTCCAAGATTTAGAACTTAGTGGATCAATAAAACTGGGTCCTCAACTACCTGAGAGCCACTTAAAGCATTTTCAAATAGGGTAGGATCATCTCTACCCAATCTCTGGGCTGCCAACAGACCTACAAGTGAGGAGCGCCACACTTTCATAGTTTAGCACTGGGGTCCTCTGCAACACGTGTGTCCCTGTTGCAAACGTCCCTATTTTGATAGGACCATTCGCTCCCAGCCAGTTCCGAACCTGCTGGGATGTCGATTGCTTATGCCTAGATGAGGCATAGCAATCGATCCCCGGAGCACCGAACGGTAAGCAACCTCTCTCTCTAATCCTAAGTCACCCCCACTCCCCCCTCAGCCTAACCCTAAGTCCCCGGAGAGGGTTATTCACCTGTCTGGGTAGAACCTTAGCAATACCAAGATATGGGTGGGAATAAATTATAATGCAAGACAACTATTACTATGAAAAATACATAAAGAATGTAGGATAATATCTGCATTAGGATAATTTTTTTTTTTGTTTGTTTACACACACTACTCTATCACTATATGGCTGCACTAAGGACCCATGTGACAAATCTTGCATTTGCCGAGGCCGATACATCTACCCTTTAAAGTTTAGCAAAAGTTTGCACCCCCTGCCTGCACAAACCTAACTGCTTACTTGTTCTTTGCAAGGTCTCTGCCTTACGTGCGATCGTGGACAAACTATGGTTTCCTCTACTCCTATATGTCAGCACACCACTGGTTAATACTTCCTTCCTGGAACCAGACAGGAAATAAAGAAGACACCACCCATATAAGCCTCCTTCATCCGGTGCATAGTGTCTTCAAACTTCAAAAGCTTTAAAATAAATATGATTAATACATCCAACTTAAATAACAGATACTACTGGGTGGGAACGCAGTGTGCTGACATACAGGAGTAGAGGAAACCATATTACCAGGTATAATCTATAGTTTCCCCTTCCTCCATACGTCAGCACACCACTGGGTCATACCCAAGCAGTTAGACCGCACTGGGTGGGCCGACCGTTCTAAAGGTTAGGTACATCTAATCATTCTTAGATACTGCACCCAATACTTTGGTGCCAAATTCAAATTCTTTGGCCGAAACAATATCCATTCTGTAATATTTTGTGGAAGTGTGTATTGAAGCCCATGCTGCTGCCTTGCAAATGTCTGTTACCGAGGCTTCCTTTCTTTCTGCCCTTGAAGAGGCTAATGCTCTAGTTGAATGTGCCTTGATACCTTGTGGCGGTATTTGTCCTTTTGGTCTGTAGGCTTCTGTAATGCATGATGTTATCCATCTGGATAACGTAGGTTTAGATGCAAGACTTCCCTTTCTGCAACCTTCTGTTAGAACAAAATAGTTGTTTGGTTTTCCTCATTGAAGAAGTTCTGTTAATGTAAACTAAAAGGGCCCTTACTAAGTCCAGATTATGTAATTTTACCTGTTCTAGCGATTTGGGATCTGGCTAAAAGGATGGTAGGCAAATGTCTTTATTTATGTGAAATCTTGACACAACTTTTGGTAGGAAATCAGGGTTGGTTCTTAATACCACTTTATCTGAAAAAAAGTTCATGTATGGTTGTTCCATCCATAACGCCTGCAATTCAGATACTCTTCTTGCCGATGTCAAGGCCACGAGTAAGACAACCTTCCACGTTAGGATTTTGAGACTAATTTCTTCCAGAGGTTTAAAAAGGTGATTCAGTCAAGGCTTCTAATACCAGGTTACGGTCCCAGGAGGCAATGGGTCTTTTGATAATCAGGTCTGATTCTTTTTGTTGCTTGAAAAAAATCTAAATATATATTTATTGCAGGCTATGTCAGTATCGAGGACTGCACTGAGAGCAGATAACTGTACCTTTAATGAGCTAAGAGCGAGCCCTTTTTCAAGACCTGCTTGCAGGAAGTCTAAAACGGAAGGTATGTCATTCTCTTCACGTTTGTTAATTCTGCACCATGTTGAGAAGATCTTCCATATTCTATAATAAGTATTGCAAGTGGTGTTTTTTTCTTGACTTAAGCAGAGTTTCCACCACCTTGTCAGAGAATCCCTGATGTATCAGATTCTTCCTCTCAGCAACCATGCCGTCAGTTTTAAGGCACCTGGGTTCTGATGAACCACCTGTCCTTGAGTTAGCAGTTTTGGCAACACTGGGAGTGTCCACGGTGCATCTATGGCCAATTGGATCACCTTTGAGAACCACAGTCTCCTGGGCCAAAATGGAAGGATTGCTATTACAGTTGTCCTTTCTGTTTCTGAGAAAGTCTGCCTGTAGATTTTCTGTACCTGCAATAAAGACGGCTCTAAAATCAAACAAGTGTTTTTCTGCCCATGCCATAATTATTTTTGTCTCTAGCGACAACGATACGCTTTTTGTTCCTCCTTGTCTGTTGCGACCACAGCCTTGTTGTCTGATTGCACTGAAACGGCTTGACCTTGTAGTGCTTTTTCCAGTTGTTTTAATGCCATATACATGGCTTTTAACTCCCTTACATCGGAGTGTAGTTTTGAGTCCCATTTGCCTTGTAATGACCGATTTTCGCACATGACCCCCCAGCCTGTTGCGCTTGCATCTGTGGTTACCACTACGTATTTCAATAGTTGGAAAAGACTTGCCTTTTTCTAATCTTACCCGAATTGTTCACCAATTTAAGGATCTTTTGACCTCTTTTGAGATCAGTATCTTTTGCCACTTGTTTCTGGGGTTTTTGTCCCACTGGGTCAGAAAACATCTTTGAAGTGGTCTCATTTGTGCTTCTGCCCATGGCAGCGACTCTATTGCTGCAGACATAAGACCTAGGCATTTTAGGCAATCGTCTGCTGTTACTACTTTTTTTGTCTGTATGGCTTGTACTTGCAAACAGTTTCCTCACTCTGTCCGCTGTTAGCGATACTGTTATTGTGTTTGTGTTCAATGTGACTGCCAAGTATTTTAGCTGTCTTTTGGGCGACAATTGACTTTTGGCAATATTGATGATCCAGCCGAAATCTCTTAACATAGACAGGGCTTTTTGCGTATGAATTTCTGCTACAATCAGCATGTCGGCTGCAATCAGCATGTCGTCCAAGTAAGGCCAAATTGCTATTTTTTCTAGCCTTATAAGTTCTATTACTGCTATTAGAATTTTTGAAGACATCCTTGGGGCTTTTGATTCTGCTGCAATCAGCATGTCGTCCAAGTAAGGCCAAATTGCTATTTTTTCTAGCCTTATAAGTTCTATTGCTGCTATTACAATTTTTGAAAACGTCCTTGGGGACGTGGCCCATCCGAAGGGGAGTGAGGTGAACTGATAATGGGTGCCAAATACCATGAACCTTAGGTATGTCTGATGTCCTGGAAATATCAGCACACGTAAATAAGCATCCCTCAGATCGATGGTTGTCATGTATGCATCCTGATGGAGGTATGGAAGAATAGATTTTAACGATTCCATCTTGAAAGTTTGTAGTTTGATATATTTAATTGGGTTTCTTAAGTTCAAGATGGTTCTGTATCCACCAGTCGCTTTGGTAACTATGAAGAACCAGGAGTAGAACCCGTTGAACTTTTCTTCCTCTTCTACCTCCTTCACCATTTGTTGTTTTATCATGGTGATCAAGCTTTCTTTTAATGCTACACGTTCTTATGCCCGAGTTGGTAATGGTGATTCCAGGAACCATGTTTGAGGGTAAGTTAAAAATTCTATCTTGTAACCTGTGGAAACTGCTTCTATAATCCACTTGTCTGAAATTCTTGAGACCCAGATGTCTTGATATTGAAGAAGCCTGGACCCCACTAATTCCTCTGGATGTGGTCATCTCGGCTTCATTGGGCCATTAGTTTGAGTGTGGATCTGATACCACGTGCTCTTTGCCCACGAAAAGTGGATCTGCTGGTGGATTGTTGTCCTCTCCTGTATCCTCTGCCTGGTCTGTAAAGCTTTGCTTCTTTATAAATCGGGCACTACATTCCTTTGTTGTCTGTATTGGAATGTTCTTTTACCTCTCTCTTGTGGTAACCATGACGACTTACCTCCCGTTACTTTGGAAATAATGTCGTCCAGGTTTTTTCCAAATAAGGATTCTCCTTGAAAAGGCAGGGTAAAGAGTTTATTCTTGGAATGACTACCTGCTTGCCAAGGTTTCAGCCATGGTGTCCTTCTTACTACGGCCACTGTTGCTCCCGATCTTGCTGCCAGCTTTACCGAATCTAAAGAGGCTTCACATAAATATTCTACTGCTAGTTTTAGGTTTTGTATTTGTTTCAGCAAATCAGCTCTTTTCACTCCTTCTAGTACATGGTTTTCCAAGGAGCTGCACCAACTTCTTAGTACTCTAACTGTAATTGCCGACGCTGCTGCTGGCTTGAGAGCTGCCCCGGTTACCGAATGCTGCTTTTTAAGACCAATGTCCATTGCGTCTTTAAATACTGAATCATCATCTAGTGGAAGTGTAGTCTTTCGAAATTCTTGCGATGGCTGGGTCCACCTTTGGTGCTTCTTCCCATTTCTTGAGCTCTTCCTGGGGAAAAGGGTAAAGTTTAGACATCCTATTGGTTGCAGATATTCTTTTGTCAGGATGTTTCCACTCCTCAAGTATTAGATCTTTTAAAACTTGTGATAGTGGGAAGGTTCTGTGTATGCCCCTTCTTTCTTTAAATAAAAGTTCTTGAAGCTTTTCTTCCTTCTTTTTTTCCCTCAATATTAAGGGATTTATATATTAATTTAAGGAGATTATCCACAATCAGTGTTTACGCTTTCTTTTTTTTTTTTTTAAAGATTTCACTGATGCGTCTTCTGAGGCAAGTGAGACGTCTGACATTGTGGCCCCTTGTTCCACATCCGATTGCATCACTCAGAACCCTTCTAGGTCTTTTCTTTGTAAAACTTTCCATATCTTTCTTAGTCATAAAAGTGTCAGCAAGTGCCGTCTTCATGTAATTAACTAGCTCTACCATTTGTGGCGTAGGCTGATGTCCTTGTGATGACGTGCATTCTGAACACGTAGAACCTTTGTCAGTTTCAGATAGGTTTTTATCACATACTGAACATCTTGAAAAGGTGTTTTTTCTTGTATTTAGCTTTTAATTCTGTTCTCTCCTTACTGGTTTCTGACCTAAAATTAAAAGAGCTCACTAACTAACTAGTTCGGGCTTCAATAATGATACAATACACAATAATATATTGGCTTAACCCGACTTCTTCTGCTGTGGCCGTCTGTCTTCTAAAGCGGCATGCAGCGACATAATGGGGATTTGTACAACTGCAAATATATAAGCACCACACAGGCATAATATATAGCAGGCAGTAGTATAGGCACACTTGTATATTGGACCCACAGGCAATGAATATATAATGAAGTTGCAGTAGCTGGAATAATCCAAATGCTTTGTGATCCATGCCTGTAAAAGTCCCTCCTTGCAGGTTTGCAGCATGAGAGTTCTGCCTGGAAACGGATGGTGCATGGAAGAAAGCGCCAGTTTAAATTTGGCACGCTAAAGTCACACCCGGCCCTCTGACAACGCAGGGCTCCGGGAAAATGGCCGCCTCCACGATTAGAGACATTTTTGTGCCAGACTCTCCTACCCACCCTCGATATATAGGAGCGGGCACTAGGAGGCGCGCGTCTTCTGAGACGCGATGAAAGGCCGGCTCAGCTCTGCTCCCTGCCTGAATTACCGCAGCACCGACAGGGAGCGTCTGAACGTCAGGGACCCAGATAAGCCCTACTCTAACACTTCCTCTGTTTCCACAGAAAATAAAGAGAACACTACGCACCAGATGAAGTGGACGGTGTCTTTATTTACTGTCTGGTTCCAGGAAGGAAGTATTAACAAGTGTGCTGACATATGGAGGAAGGGGAAATATTTGTACTTTAATGGAGCTGGAAGTTAAGCCCTTGCACAAGTCATCTTGAAGGAAATATAGAATAGTTGGAACCTTGAAATAAACTAATTCTCTGAACACCAGAACAAACACTTTCTAATAGATTTAACAAGTGGACTGCTTCCTTGCTTTTAGTAAGGTGTTAACTCTTTTTGAGAAACTGTTCTGTTTGCTTGGTTATTGAACCGTAGAATCTGTCAGGTTCCATGCCTCCTGGTTGGGATGGTACATCCCTCCTTGTTTTAGCACATTTTTTGCAGGTGGAAGTATCCATGGCCTATCCACTGTTACATGTAGGACTTTCGGGAACCAAGCTCTCCTTGGCCCAAAAGGGAGTACAGCAATAACTGCTGTTTTTACCCATTCTATCTTTCCCAGCACTTTCGGAATTAGTGGGAGGAAGAAATACATAGGCCAGATCGAAGTCCCAAGGAGCCGTTAAAGCATCTACATGTAGTGCTTCGGTGTCCCTGTACCTAGAGATGTAGACAGGCACCTTCCTGTTCCATCTGTTCACCATCAGGTCCACCTGAGATCTGCCTCATAACTTCATTAATTGAAGAAAAATATTATTGTTCAGTTCCCACTCTCCTGGACAGTAGTGACGTCTGCTGAGAAAATCTGCTGTTAAATTCACCTTCCCTGCTATGAATATTGCCAAGATAATGTCTTAATATTTCTCTGCCCAAGACAGCACTTGTCTGGCTTATTACATTATGCGCTTGCTCCTTGTGCCACCTTGCCTGTTCAGGTATGCAACAACTGTTTTGTTGTCTGACTGTATTGTAATGTCCTTCTTGCTTATGGTGCTCTGAAAATAACAGCAAGCCAGAAGAACTGCTCTTATCTCCTTTACGTTGCTATCTGTCTATTAAAACTCCTAAGTACCTTATCTTCATTGTTGGAGTTCTCTTGATTCACAATCTAAACGTATTGCTGAAGAACAAAAAGCACTCTCTCCATGTGCACTCGTACCTTCGAGACAGTGAGGCTATCAATCTGTCGCCTAAGAAGGGCCATTAAGTTATGCAACTGAGACATGATAATTTTATCCCTCGAGTAGACGCTGTGTAGCTAAAAATAAATAAAATTTAAAAACAAAAGAGATCAGGTGTACAATCTAAAATGTAACACTGTCTCTAATTAAAGTCCTGGTTGTAAAATATATGAAGGAAAGTTGCTGAACACGTTGCTTGTTGGCATTCAACCATCCATATTGCACATGTGTAAAGACCAAAAAAGGAAAAGTATCACATTTATTCTATCCAATAAACTAGCAAATCACTGCCAATGAAACACATAAAAACATCAATAAAACATACTTAAAACCAGAAGGATCCAGTGGGAAACCTTCCTTAAGGTTAAGGAGACACCCCACTTCTGCATCGGTGACGGGACTTTTTTCCATCTTCAGCTTCACGCCGGGTACGATTGACTCTTGCTGGGGGGTGTCCTTAACCTCAAGGAGGTTTCCCTTCGGATCCTTCTGGTTTTGTTATGCATGTTTTATTGATGTTTTTATGTGTTTCACTGGCAGACTAATTTGCCAGTTTATAGGATATAATAAATGTGATACTTAATTTTCATTTTTTGGTCTTTACACATGTGCAATATGGATGGTTGAACGCAAACAACAAGCAACGTGTTTAGCAACTTTCCTTCATTTATTTTTAAAGATACAGTGCCCATTTTACAACCAGGACTTTAAGTAAAGAGACAGTGTTACATTTTAGATGATTGTACACCTGATCTTTCGTTTTTTAATAAAATTTTTTTTTTTTTTTAGCTACACAGCCCCTTCTCGAGGGATAAAATTATCATTTGTCTCAGTTGCTAACAGAGGGGGTAGGATCCTCTTATCCTTCGGTTCGGCTGCAGTGTAATAGCGCGACCGATCCTGATATATATATCTTTTATGATCCATTAAGTTATGCCCTCTAATCTCAGCTTTGCTATAATCACTACTAGTGTCTTTGTGAAGGTCCTTGGTGAGCTGGCAAGACCAAAAGGCAAAGCTACCAACTGGAAGCGTCTCTGAAAAATATGGTATCACAAATTTCTGATGCTTTTTGAATATAGGTATATGTAGGTATGTGTCTTTTAGATCTATAGACGTCATCTACATCCATAGTTGAAGGTCTAGGAGAACGAACCTCAAGAAGATTAAACCGAAACGTCAGGATCAAATCATTCAAAATGGAATTATTAAGTCCAAAATGGCCCTGAAACCTCCAGACGCCTTCTTCACCACAAAAAAGCGTGAATAAAAACCTTGAAATCTCTCCCGTGATGGAGCCTCCACTACCACTCGCTCTAGTATCATATTGGTTCTAATTGTTCCGATGCTTCCAACACAGAAGGCCTAGGCCTTTTTAATGGCATTTTAGTTAGGTCTTCTTTAGTTCCAAATGTTTCCACAATAGCATTTTTCATTAATAGTATAAAGTCTGTCATTTGAGATGAGGGTTGTGGTTGCTGGCTTAGTGTGCAATTTGTACAGGTAGAACTGGTACAGCCCTCTGGTAACATAGCATCACATAGGGCACATTTTGCCATTTTCAAGTTTTTATGCTTTTCCTTAGGACCAGATGACCGTTTCTCCTTGCTGGCTTCAGACATGTATTAACATAACCGTCTTAGCACACCATATACCAGAACAAAAACAGGGGGGTAGTAGCATTCTCAGAACAACTCTAACAAGTAACTAAAAAAAAAAAAAAAAAAAAAAAAAAAAAAAAAGAGGCTTCACTGCCATCCACAGGCAACAGTATCTTAATACACAGAGCTTCCAAGTGGGGTTGTTTAAATATCCTGTATTCCACACCTCACACACCTAGAAACTCCGGATTCCCAGGTGAAATCTGTTCCCATAGAGAAGCATTGGCCACCCCAAGATGGCCGCTCCCATGTGGCCTGGTCCTCTAGCGCCCAGATGTGCCATAATCACCACTTCTGGTGCGCCCATAGAAATACAGTGTCGGCTCCTGCGCTGGCCTCTATGGAAAGCGGCTCGTCTGCTGGACACAAGGGACCACCCGTTCCCCCGCCACTATGGAGAAGTGGACCGGAAAACTGCCTCAGTAGATTATGCGGCATTAGCCACCAGGTGAGTCACAAACTTAAAAGAAACAAATACAGCGTTCTCTAGCTGGCTCCTACTACACAGGAAAACAGAAAGACACTGGGCACTGGAGTAGCCTATTTACATGTCCGGTGTGTGTCTCTGTTCCTGGATTGGCTCCGACCACATGGAGATTACCCATAGTACTATGCTGCCATCAAGGAAGAAGGAAAAGTAGTTTCACAATGCTTGGCAAATAAAAAATTACTTTGTTTATTTTAAAAAAAATCTATATTTCTGTTCTTTTCCACATAAATTTTAAAAATTTGCTGGATATAAAGACAAAAACCATGTGTTAACAAAAATTACCAACCAACGGAAGGATGTGTATCTTACCTTAAAAGCTTTTTAGTTTTTAAGTAATAGACAAAGAGGCATAGTCCTTTCACAGTTGCAATATATTCACCCTTGAAAAAACAATATAATATTGAAAAATTATAAATTGGTGTGAATTTCACCCACCAAAACAAAGTGTGTGTAAAACATCAATTTCATTACATCACAGTACAGTTTACATACAAATATAAAAATGATTATGTTCTCGAGCAGTCATTATAGCTAATTTATAACTAAGGTGAATTTACTGAGCCTATCTCCAGACCAAACTACCACTCTAAATAAGTTAAGGAAGAGTTTGTATATGAATAGTACACACCACCAAAAAAAAAAAAAAAAAAAAAAAAAAAAAAAGGAAGAAAGCCATGTAACCGGTAATTCTACTGTGGCCTATTATGAAACCACCTCTTCACTCTAAACTACCCACTTCATAGACTTTTTACAGCAATGGAGCATAATACATAGGCTTCTGAATCCCTCTAGTCAAGTATTATTGTAATCCCAAAGACCCTCTTAACAGTGCCATCTACAGACCCATTTCCCTCAAACACAAAACTTTATGCAAAATCCTGGCTAATAAGTTTAGCATGGTCCTCCTTTCCTTAATACAATCAGTTAGGTTTCACTCCTAGGATGCAAAAAAAGGCCTTTGACAGGATTGACTGGGACTTCATTATCCAACCTTTCAATAATTTGGATCTAGAAGCTGCTTCCTAAGAGGAGCGCAATACCTAAAAATCCCTCGTCGAAAATTTTAGGCCTGTCTCCTGGTAGCGCCTTCATGCTCTGGACACTACGCTGACATACACAGCAAACCTTCTTGCCACAGCTCGCATTGATGTGCCATCCTGGATGAGCTGCACTACCTGAGCCACTTATGTGGGTTGTAGACTATGTCTCATGCTACCACTAGAGTGAAAGCACCACCAGCATTCAAAAGTGACCAAAACATCAGCCAGAAAGCATAGGAACGGAGAAGTGGTCTGTGCTCAACACCTGCAGAACTATTCCTTTATTGGGGGGTGTATTGCTAATTGCCTATAATTTCCAACTGTTGTCTATTCCATTTGCACAACATGTGAAATTGATTGTCAATCAGTGTTGCTTCCTAAGTGGACAGTTTGATTACACAAAAGTGTGATTGACTTGTAGTTACATTGTGTTGTTTAAGTGTTCCCTTTATTTTTTTGAGCAGTGTATGTTGACGAATCCTGGGTCCTTTTTTAGCGGCCGCTAAGTGGATATGGAGTTCTCTGCCATTACAAGCTCCGTGGAAGAGGTTGGTCCGTAGAGGAGAAGTTCCTTTGCACACTGAGGTCGGTGCTGGCGTGAGTCACCCGAGGCTGGGGAAGTGTTTCTGTCAGCGGGCCCCTGCAGTGAGAGCCAGGTCTGAAGAGGTGTGGCTGCGTGCACAGTCACGCCTCCGTCCTGGTGATCTGCTGCCCCCAAGATAGTAGATGATGCTGATCGATTATTCCTATTCTATATATTTATCTAAACTATCAGGATCTCTGCCAGCTCTTACTGAAGCACAAATATTACTGAGTCCCCTTTATTTACTTTTTATCAACCTGTTGTAAAAGTGAACTGCTAACCGTACACCAATTAGGATGTAACAATTGGCACCTCCTCCCGGAACTTTTAAAAATTTTTGCTGCCAGATCAAAGAACCCTGCCACATCAGCACCCAGATTTAGAAACATTGCTTGTTATCCAGGACGAAGCCCTGCTCTAGAGTGAAACGTGTAGGATGTTAATGCAGTTAAGACAAGATTGTTATTTGCGGAGATCTCTCTTCCACTTTTCAAAGCAGTGTCTATCTACTATCTTGGGGCAGCAGATCGCCAGGACAGAGGCACGACTGTCTGTGCACGCAGCCACACCTCTTCAGACCCGGCTCTCACTGCAGGGGCATGTTGACGGAAACACTTCCCTAGCCTCGGGTGACTCACACCAGCACCGACCTCAGGGTGCAAAGGAACTTCTCATCTACAGACCAACCTCCCTTCCATGAAGCTTGTAACGCCAGAAATCTCCAGATCCACTTAGTGACCGCTAAAGGACCCAGGATTTGCTGAAATATATCAAAGGGAACCGTGAGTACACAAGATGCATCAAACTTATCAGTGTTATTCCACATCATATGCGCATATTCCTCTCTGTTAACCACGGAACATGGCTCTTTTGTCATTGAACTTAACATGGTCAGCCATTCTTTGGAAATTTAAGAACTCATTCTGTGTTTGGACTGAGGACCTTGAGCTCTATTTATTTGTGCTTCATTTTCACTATATATTTTGACTTATTGTACCTAGACCAAGTGTTCTTGATTACCACTATAAGACTGCAGTGGTATCTCTAGTGTTTATGCTCTACTGTGTGTACATTGGTATACCCATACTCACAGACTTTCTAATGCTAAACTACCAACTCTAATTTCGTAGAAATGTTCTCTGAATGCACAATGAAGTAGACCTTGCAAACATAAAAAAATGTAGGCTTAACACATTATTAAAATGCTTACATCTCTTCCAACTGCTGTACATTTTGGCGACGGACTTATGTCTTCAAAAATTGTAACTATTTCCTTGGCTTCAGCTTCTTGCTCCGCTGACCTTGGTAGTTTCACAGAAACTAAATCAAAAGTGCCTAACACAAAAAGAATTTAACACACATTAAGACACTGAGAATTTCTCACACACAAAAATAAGAAGATAAACACATACCTGAAAGTTCATTTTGATTTTGAGGCATAATAACATAAACACAGTCCTCTTTTGGAGTTGTAAAGAAGGCAAACATTTTGAATCCTATTTGGAGAGTCTAAAACAAAATTAACAATGGTAAATCGCATGTAAAGAACAGTTAATGGAACCTACGTATATTGTAATTTAATGTTAAAATAAAGCAAATCTACCTTTATCAATATACCATCCATGAAGTCCCATATTTTTAAAGTACCATCAAACGAGCAGGAGTAGAGCTGTGAAGAGAAATATTAAATTTTTTTAATACTACAATATAAGGGATTTATATTTCATGCATACTTATGTTTCAAGTGCGTTTCTGCAGTCTCCTCAGAATCTCTATACCACTCCAATTGTCAACCAAATTCTTTCTCAAACAATACCCCACATCATCAGCCTTTCATCCAACCTCTGGCAAAGAATTTTTCACTACACTTATCCTCGCCACCCTTAAACTTACCTCCTTGATTCCAAACATCCATATTTTTCTCATTCCTCATCCTACCTCTTCAATCTGACCCATCTTCTTCCTCCTTTTTCCCTCTTAACTAGGCCTGGTAAATCTGTGGCTCTTCCTGTGTTGTGAAACTACGAATCCCAGCATGCTTTGCACAGGCATAGCCAATACCTGACAAAGCATGAT
The DNA here is from genome assembly GCA_011038615.1 of Limnodynastes dumerilii. NCBI lineage: Eukaryota > Metazoa > Chordata > Amphibia > Anura > Limnodynastidae > Limnodynastes > Limnodynastes dumerilii. The sequence continues at coordinate 38,385 of WWET01002346.1, forward strand.
GGAATTTGTTGTTTCACAACACCTGGAGAGCCACAGGTTGGCCAGGCCTGCTATAAACTGTTTAAAAAGCTAGGAAAAAAAGGTGGGGTTCACCAGCGCAATTGTGTTCAATTTAGTGTTGTGCAGAGAAAGAGAACCTGTAATAATCCCAAAGGTGCAGGGGGCAGCTCTAATCCTAGGGCTAAGTATGCTGTAGTCCCAGACTTATGTAGTAGTGAGGTATTGTATTTGGTGATGGATAAAAGCACCTTTTCACAGTGTTCTCAATTGAGTCTCATTAGATCTGTATGAGAAGTGAGTTGCTGCTTGCTCAGATGATGGGTAATTACATGAAAATTAATAAAAAGATAAAACATATAGTGTAGTATTTCAAATAAATCAATTAACGGTGAGAATATAATACCATAAACCAGGAGTGTTGAATATAAGATATGGGGACACCACTATGTGGTTAAAGTATAAATATAAATATGCGTACCAGACACTACTGAATATTCTCAGTATCTGGTACACATATATGTATACTTTAAGAATAGGAAATAAGAATAAGCATAAGAAAAGTGAAACGACGCAAGTCACGCAACAGCCGATGGGTAGCTAGGAATTTTTGATGCAAGTATGAAAAAGAAACAAAGCAAGTTAGCAGCTGGCATTATATAGTGTTTTTAATACCTTACCTGTAGTGTATTCTTTGGGTTGAGCTCAACGCCAGTTACTAAACCATTGTGACCTTGCAAAACATGAATGCATTCTTCTGTAGCTGTGCTAAACACTCTTATAAAGTCACCAGAGGCACAGAGGAGGTACCTACAAGAAAAATATAAATAAAATTTGGTTTTAATATTTTTAAAAGACTTATGTATGCAGAAAGCACACTAGACTGAAACTTCACACGTTGTCTTTCTGTAATATACGGTCAAAACAGTTAAACAGCAGATTTTAAAATAAATGAAAACAACAAATACGATCAAATGTTTCTAGACCATGCACCATTTTAATACCGTGGAGACATGCCAGGCACATACATCTTTACCATTTTAATAAATTAAACTATCCTAAAATACCATCTTCGATTACAAAAATGCCCCCTCCATTCTATCATCTTACTTTGCATCTGCAGAGAACACCGGACTTCGGTAATTAATCCTACTTCCACCAAAGCGGACCACGCGAACATCGCCATCGGTCACCATGTTATATGAGAGCACCAACAACGCGGATCCTGAAAACACACGTGGGAGGAATGAGACAACCGGAAACGCCGACATACCATAGAGATGCGACGGACGACAGGATCTTACAAAGAAGCCCTGATTCTTCGCGGCCATATTTATTCCTGGCAGAACTACACTAATACATGCAGAATGTCAATAAAGAATTACGTCACATCAGTCTGTACATAACACGTAATGAAAGATATGAAAAATATAAAAGATATAAAACAACAACTCATCAGAAACACTCTTCAAACGCATACCCCTACAAATACATTTATTGAGCCTGATTATGTTACTATGTTACAAAAATTAATTAAATATTATAAACACGCTTAATTATTAACAATTGTTAAATTGTTGTTTTGTAGAATGTTTAAAAGTCGAAATCAATATAGCTGTTTGTTACAATGGGGTAGATCCAGAACTATGTATGCTAGTGTTTTCACGCATACCCTCCAACATGATCCCCTCCATTTGGTACATAATACTCTGCTCCTGCTCTTCCTTCCTAATCTCTGATTGCAGTCACCTGTGTTACACACTTTTCTATTTAAATAACTAGTATAACACAGGTGACTGCAATTAGCTTAGAAAGGGAGCAAGAGCAGAGTATTTTGTACCGAATGGAGGGGGTCATGTTGGAGGGTCTGTTTCACGCTACCCTAAAAGCGCACATTAGTACTTACTGCGCATGTGCGCGGCAGATGTTACGTCACATAAATCAAAGCATAAGGGCAGTCACTTAACTGGCCCTTACGTTGCTATACGACAACCGTAATTACGCTTCAGAGGCGGGGTGAGGCATTCAAATCATACAGTATGGGCGTGCTTAGCAGCGTTAGTACGTGCAGCTAACGGCCGTCAGGAGTTACGCTTGGAAAAGTTAAGGTAGGTTTTGGAAAAAATGACACGGCTAAACTACGTACGGTCGAGGTGAGTGCCAAGAAGAGTGCATAGTAATTACGCTAGGAAACGTAGTGAAAACGTAGCTCTGGATCAGGCCCAATGTGAATAAAAGAGTTTGTGAAAAAAAACCTTCACATAAATGCCTTCTCTGCAATTATGTTTATAGGAAAACAGAATAGATATAAATTTATCACAATTTTTAATTCAATACAACAAATAAAAGTCCTGATGAGCATACTGATTAAGCTTATTATTCATCATTCATGTTTATCTTCCATAACCCTCTGTTTAAACTATCATTACAAAATTGCTTAGGGTGGAAAGGAAAGGAGTTTTAGGATCAGGCTGCAGGGAAGAGAGGGTTAGGGTAATGGAAGGTTAGGGTTAGGGTAATAATTAGGATAAGGGTTGGGGTTACTTTAATACTCACCATTCGCCTCTGCATCTTCTTTCTTCGGTGGATCGATTGCTTTTCCTCGGCGAGGTAGAAGCAATCGATTTCCCAGCCAGTTTACAAATGGCTGTTATAAAACTGCTCTTTTTCTCAGCAGTGACCTACCCTCCTCTCTTTGATGGTGTGCTCCCCTCGTTTCATAATGTAAACTCCAAGGTTTAAGTGGCAGGAGAGCATGACCATATTAACTCATGGTCTGGTCTCCAGCTTTCAGGTATTTCAGGCCCCCTAGGCCACTTCAGTCTTTCAGCCCACTACAACTGACAGTCTGATCCTGGTACTCTCTAGGCAGTAGATCACAGTGCAAAGTGCCTTAAACAAAATTTAATGGGCTCCTAGTCCTTGCAGACAGGGCTGGATTAAGGCTTCAGGGGGCCTGGGGCACTTGAGACGGGGGCCCTATGATCTAAAATTAAGAGCATAGGGCCGGATCCAGAACTACGTCCGTATAAAAGACAGCATATACGCAATCTACATATCGAAACGATACGCAGATTACGTACAATAGCTGCTACGCATGCGCAGTAGCTACTGTGTATTGAACTACGTCCATCTATGGAAGACGGACATAGTTCTGGATCCGGCCCATAGTGTCTATACCTCATAAGTATTACACTGCAATCTTTAAGACCACGTGTACGTAATTTATGTAGCGAAACACTACGTAAATAGCGTACAAAAATTACTACGCATTGTTGCCTCCTGTTTGACCAACCAGCCTTATAACCACTCTTTGGGCCTGATCCAGAGCTACGGCCGCCGTCGCCTATATCAGACCGTTAGTCACTAACCATCACTAATCCTCACCTACCGTACTTTAAGCATTAGGGGCCAGATTTACTAAGCCGCGGGTTTGGAAAAGTGGCGATGTTGCCAGTGGCAACCAATCACATTCTAGATATCATTTAACTATGGTATACTCGAGAATGTCAGCTAGAATCTGATTGGTGCAATGGGCAACATCTCTACTTTTCCACACTCGCAGCTTATTAAACCTGGCCCTAGGAGCTTTCCAAAGTATACAATGTGTTCTGGAGCATCTATCCCAATACACCTGCAGAGCTGGTCCATCTGTGAGCTGCAAGTAGTACAGTTAGGACAACAACCAACCTGAGGAGGACAGTCTGTAAACTTTCAGGATCGAGTACCAGCTATACTGGATGCCGGGCCGGAACATCTATAGCGATTAGCCTGGAATGCGGGATGACAATAAAGCCCCCTGTCACACTAAGGGTACACACGCTGCTCATTACTGTGAGTAATTGCCGGCAATGCTCTGATTGATCTGTCAGATACAGAGTAAAGTAACTTTGGGGCTGATCCTGAACTAAGGCCGCCGTCGCAGTTGTTGCCCGACGAAGCTAGGGAAACCCGTTCCTTAGGATCGAGCATCCCTAACTGTTGCATAGGTGCGGTTGTGGGGGCGTTCCTCGCTGTAACTACGCAACAGTTACGGAAGGAAGTCAGGGGATGGTAAGAAAATGAGGGCGTGCGGGAGGGCTGGGTATGGGCTGTTACAATCCTGTGGGCGGCGTAATTTGTAATTTCACACTGTTACGCTGGCTGAAGTTAGGGTAGCCTTCAGCCGGCATAACAGTGTGTAATTACAACGGCCACAGGGGGAGTGTCGGGGGGTAGTTCATGCCAATACGCTGTGCGTTAGTATGGACAGCACATCGGCGGAAGTCTGGATCAGGCCCTTTGTGAATAAAGTGCACAGCTCTTGAGCTGCTGTTATAATACGCCCTGATACTGGAGGTGACAAGTGTACATGTGTATTCAAGAGAGGGAGCTCCGGTCAGTACTTCACAAGCACCACCTGTCTATGGATATCTGTTATGTTTGTACCTTTCAATCATATTTTGCAATGTTGGGATGAGATTTATTGAGAGATTTCATACGATATTCATGGTGTTATCTCTTTAACATTTTAACACTTTGGGCCATATGCAGACTACCGGATGTATAACATATACGTCCGGTGTTTAGCGTTTTTTCTACGTAAGGAAAAGATACGTAGATAACGTAAAAAATGTACTATGCATGCTCAGTAGGAAAAAACGCTAAACACCGGACGTATATGTTATACGTCCGTTAGTCCACATACGGCCCTTTATGTGCAATGTTGGAACCGGGGTCCGGTCAGTCGCAGCTCCTTGATTACTCCATTGATTGTAATTTTATTCAATTAATTAAAGTCACTTTTATTGGTGTAACTTGTGGCATTTATGGCTGATTGTATTGGTAATAAACATTAGTATATATATTTATCCTTACTAATATTATGCAGAATTATATAGGGTCAGATGTGTTACTGTAATTGTCCATATTACTCAGGGTTACTAAATCTATTTGTGTTCCCGTACTTTCTGTCAGACTATATACAGATGTATACAGGGGGCGTAACTTGGACCTTGTAGGGCCCATATCAGAATTATGAAGGGGCCCCCTAGCTTAGCTGCCTCCAGCAATGGCACATGATGACTCCTCTATCTCCCCTGCATCACGTCAGTGTCAGTGCATGGAGTGATAGAGGAGCTGGCCCCGGCTGTTTCTTAAGCAGCGGTGTGGAAACTTTCTCTGCAGCGCTGATATAGAGAGTCACAGTGAATGGTGTCTCCTGCCACCATGACCCTCTATTGTAGTGCAGCAGAGACAGACTCCACAACACTGCTTAAGAAGTAGCCTGCTCCAGCTCCTTGACAAATGGTAAGTACATCCTGTATAGGTGCGGTGGATTGATTGTCAGGCCACCAGGCCCCTTAAGCCACCAGGCCCTATAGCAATTGAAATAATTGCTCCCTGTATAGTTATCGTTAGTGTCCATGTTTAATCATCGTTCAAAAGTGTCTGTATCATGTGTAAAACTCTTGGCAAATTTATAGTTCTCTCTGATTTGTTTACTTGACAATACATACCAGAGGTAACCATGGTGTCACCCAGTGTAAGATATATCTCTGCTGTTCACAATATGGACAATAGGGAAAATGCGCTAGCTGTTCTGCATTGATATCTCTGTCTATGCTGTACCAGATGTATTAACATCTCCATTGTAATGTTAATACAACAAAGTGTTTTTGGCGCTTGCAAGACCCCAAAATATTGACAAATAAAAAATCTAAGATGTCCACAATAATTGTTAACACTAAAAACATTTATTGAATTAATATAAACAAATTAATATTAAGCAGCAGATCTGTTTTTAGTGGGGGAGTCCAGAATAAGATATATTAGTATAAGCAGCAAAGGGTTCAATGAAAATAGGCTGTTAAGCCTGATGTTAGCAAAGCGACAGGCAAATGCACAAAACAAATGTCCAAACAAGATAGTAGCAAAAAGCACAGTTAATTTCAGCAACAGGATGCAAGCAGAGGAGAAATGCTTAATTCCGGTGTCAGACAAGTCTTTCCACCACTCGGGGGGAAATAAAATGAACTAGTGACGATACCGCTGCAGCCGAATCCGGCCAATGAATTCCCTGCTTGCAAGCAGCTGAATTCGAATGAACAATACATAGCCAGAGGAGGGAGGAGGCTAATAGCCTCGGTACTTGCTGTAGTTTCGTCCCGCATTTAGACGATGTTCAGAGCAGGGCCGGATTAAAGTATGTGAGGAGCCCTGGGTGACTATATCGTGGGGGCCCCCTGTTTCACATTAACATACATACATACAAATGTAATTAAGTAAATACACATGTGCACACATGAAATTGTAGTCAGAGAGGGCACCTAATGTTAAAAAGTATGTTAAAAAATAATAATAAATATATATATATATATATATATATATATATATATTATTCTTTATCAGTTCATTTACTTTTATA
>WWET01002346.1:57735-75303 GCA_011038615.1 Limnodynastes dumerilii
TTCCCTACCTACCTCTGGCTCATAGTGTGTTGTTACCCTGTACTACCCTCCAGTACTTTGTATCTGCCTTTGTCATACCTACCTACGTCACATAGTGCCTTTGCCTCTTGTCCTTTTCCTCTGGTTCGTTATATTAGCACTATCTTGTCTGTCCAGTATTGCTCTGAGTGGCTGCTCTATACTCTATTCGCACTAGGGTGTCTCGTCTACCAATAGCACCCATTTGAACTCCAGGGGTAATGACCTACTTCTTGGGGACTGCAAAGTCCATCCCCACCATTAGGGGCCCTGGCGAAGACCACCCGAAGGTAGCTTTCCCATCTTGGTGTTCTGTGCGTCACACCCCTTAACACTATTACTGTCTTGTGGTGTTATTATTGGGATTGGGTAAGTTATATATTTTGTGTATTTGTACTTCCCTTCTGCAATATGTTCCCTGAGGAGAGGTGATAAAACCTGAAACGTCGGAACTTCACACTCCTTGTGTTGTGTTCTGTGAGTGCCGGTTTTTCAACTATATGTGTCTTGTTGATTTATTTTCACTATTGCTGGGCACCAGAGACTGTTGCCATATTACTGTCTTATAAGAGGAGAGCCTGCTTCACCGCTCTATATATATATATATATATATATATATATATATATATATAAAAGCAATCGAGTGTAGGTAACTTCTTTATTATATACAGGCAAAAAATAAAAATACACGTACCAAAAAGCAACTTGTAAAATAGCATATCACAAGTAATGCAGGATAGAGAAGTTCTGGATCTAACCCCATGTCTGTTATTTCAGGGTGCTGATGCTGCTACTGTTACACATGCTAGAGCCTCCCCAGCAAAATTCATTTCCAAAGAATGTCAGGGAACATCTGTCAACAGTAAATCTGGCAAATCCATAAGAGGAAAAATAAGGAAGTCCCCCACCCCCCAAAAAAAAGTTGCTTTACGCTTTTTCACAAATAGATGATGAGAGTTAAAGCTTGTCCACTAAGTCTGCCAATGATTCAGACAGTTTTGATTCTGACGACACGGTAATTATACCGAAGCTTCTTTCCATTTGTGATCCTCCTGTAAACATCACGATGAGCACCATTAGTCAAAGTAATGATGCTGTTGCCACTGATATTGATATTGAGGATGCAGCGGTTGTTGTAGAAACTCTGCCAGAAGTCGAGGGTGCTCTTTATCTATCTGACGCAAACGCTGATGATCCTGATGATGATGATGAAGGTGTTGTAGAACAAGTGGATAAATATGTGGAGGATGATGTTGTTTGTGTCGAAGAAAATCAGACTTTGCTGTCAACATATTCTGCCCACAAGCAGCGCATTGTTATGCCTGGTCTAAGAACCAAAAAATCAACCTCCTCTGTCTGGAAATATTTTTATCCAAATCCTGACAACGCTTGTTAAGGCATCTGTTCCATTTGTAGTGCGAAAGTTAGTAGAGGCAAAGACATCAATCATTTAGGCACCTCCTCCCTGTTACGTAATTTGCAACGAGTCCATAGTCAATATTTATGCAAACCTTCACCAAAATCAATTTTTGCAGGCAGTCCATCAACAGCCGTTTGTAAGAGGGATAAACCCCAATATGTCCAATCTCCACCTGCAACACCTTCATCATCAACATCCTTATTTGGGACGCTGGGTAGTCCAGCATTGCATTTGCTCAGCCGATGTGACTCCCTCGATGAATCCATGAGTGAAACAACTGCTGCCGCTGGTGCTGCTTCTGCAGGTGAATCCTCATCATTGAAGGATGGAAGGGGACCAAGAAGTCTAGGCGTTTCAAACAACAACTGTCTGTGAAACAAGCTTTTGCAAGAGGAACAAAATATGACAACCGCCACTCTGTAGAAAAGCGCATATCTGAAGCCATGACAGCTATGATCGCAGTAGATTTACATCATATATCCGCAGTTAATACACCCTGTTTTATAAGATTAGTTGAGGTCATGTGTCCACGGTACCAAATTCCATCACAATTCTACTTTTCCAGGACAGCAATTCCAGAACTATATCTTGATGTCAAAAGAAAAGTGATTTGTGGTCTCCAAAATGCCATTGTACCGACTATTCATATAACAACAGATATGTGGACAAGTGGTACTGGTCAAACAAAAGATTGCATGACTGTGACAGCACACTGAGTAGGGGAATCACCCTCAGCATTAGTAGCAGCAGCGGTCATTCACCGTAAGCTCATTCACAAACAGGCAACTCTTTGCATCACCTGTGTAAATATTTTGGATAAACTGCGTGATGTGTTGGCCAACTGGCTGACCCCAATATAACTGTCCACAGGCTTTGTGGTTTCAGATAGCGGAGGTAACATTTTGAGTGCACTGCGAATGGCAAATTTAAGCATATACCTTGTTTTGCACACACAATCAACTTGGTGGTGCAGCATTTCTTGAAAAATGACAGATCAGTGCAGGAAATGCTTTGTGTGGCACATAAAAACAAAAGGGCATTTCTGACATTTGACTTTTGCCTGTCGAACTTTACATGACTTGCAAGAAAAGTTTAATTTGCCATCTCACCAACTAAAGCAAGAGGTAGTAACTAGGTGAAATTCCAAACTCTATATCCTGCGATTGCAGGAACAACAGCAAGCTATATAGACATACACTTCAAGCCATGACATGAGTGAGAGAGATGTTACCTGACTACATCACACTGGAGATTAATCTCTGTGTTATGTAAAATACTAAAACCTTTTGAAATTGCCACCTGTATGAAGTAAGTCCGGATTCTGCGAACATCAGTCATGTCATCTCCTTAATTAAGATGATGGAGACGAAGCTGGAGATTCTGAAGGAGGAGATTATGGTAAGCGAATTGGGATTATATGCTGGACTTGTCGATCAAGTAATGAATTGTCTTAGGCAGGACAATAGGGTTTGCCAGATTATGGAAAATGATCACTATATTTTGGCAACCATGCTTGATCCTAGGTTTAAGTGCTATGTCAGGTCATTTTTTCCTGAAAACACAGATCTTAGGAGATGTAAACAGCTACTTGTCAGATCACGTCGCACATAACACATCTCCTCCTTCAGTTTCTCCAGTAACTTCTACTGCTAGGAAACAGTTGTCATTTTCCAACACAAGCACTGGTGAAGGAGAGTCAACACAGCGCACCACAGTCAGCAGAGATTATGATATCTGGTCGGGCTTAAAAGACATCCCCACTTATACTAACAACACTAGTGTGAGTCAATCAAATACCGTAAGCATCAATACAATTGTGGATGATTACATGAATGATCATTACCAAATTTCTACATCATCAAGTCCATTTCAATACTGGGAGGAAAATAAGTTAAGGTGGTCACCCTTATACAAATTGGCAATACGCTACTTAAGCTGTCTACCATCCAGTGTATACTCTGAAAGAGTATTTCGCGCAGCCGGTAACCTGGTGAGCAAAAGGCAACGAATTCTAAACCCTAAAAATGTTGAGAAGTTAATGTTCATAAAGATGAACTACTCATCCTTTTTTGAGGGACATACTAGCCACAGATGCCCATCTGACAGTGTCAACACTGATTCTAGTGGCGATGATCTAATATTGTGCGATGACGATATCAACAAAAGTGATGAGGATATTAGTGAGGAGGATGACAACTTAAGCCTTCAGGATATTTAGGCCTGTTAGTTCTAATTCCATCTCCGTGCCCAAAAAGAAAGCCTTTTCTCTTTCCTATCTTTATTGCCTCATTCCTGTGCTGATCAATTTAATTTGTACACTGTGGTCAGAGCCTGAACCAACCAAGAGTTTCGGTCATGGCAATGTACCTGTCTGTCGCTGAGGTGCCTGGTTTGTGAAACAAAATTTCAGGAGGGCTCAAGGACATGTCCTTGCACAAAGTGCAAGACCTGGCTTGCTGTTGTGCTGGTGGAGCTACTAGCCCCATAATCTTTTTTTCACATGTGTCTGTGAATCTTTCCATTTATTTCTTGTGCCATGTAGGCCATCGCCCCCCCTGGTGAAGAGGGTTAAGGGCTGTACTTACTTGATACATGTTGAGACTTTTAAAGATCATCTTAAACATAGGACACACAAAAACTGTAAACAGACAGGTGATCCTGTTTCTTTTTTTGGAGGGCGAGCCAGGCCCTTGTTTCCCCTTAACAAATTGCCAGATTTAGAGGGGGGCCACCTCTGATGAGCACCTCTGCTGCGCAACTCTGCTTATGCCTATGGTTGCATGTAGTTTAGCACATTAAACCTCCGGAGGACATTTTCCTGCCCGACCGATAAGGCCATCGCCCTCCCCATGTATTGAAGTGCCGTTGTTTGAGGGGGGCCATATGCGCCTGTAGGCCATCGCCCCCCCTTGAAAAGAGGCGTTTTTATAGGGGGGGGGGCATCTGCCTGGTAGGCCATCGCCCTCCCCCCTACAGAAGTGCCATTATTTGAAGGGGGCCATATGTGCCTGTAGGCCATCGTCCCCCCCTTAGCAAAGTTTTTTTTAGAGGTTGGCAAGCTGGGGCTTTGTTCCCTCTTAGCTAAGTGCCAGATTTAGATGGGAGGCACCTTTGCAGTGCAAATCAGCGATATCTTCCCTAGGGTTTTACGGGCTTTATCTCATTGAACTTCTGAGGGAAGTTTCTTGCCCTGACTGATGAGAACCTATATTAGACTTGGTCTTAGCAAAACTGTTGAGAAGCATTTAGGATTCCTAGTTCATAGAATAAGGCCTTTACGCTCTGGTCCTGAAGAAAGATAGACAAGTGTACAAGATACGGTTACTAAATGACCTGTACTTGGGCTTTACTGAGGAAGACGGTCAAAATATGCTGCTTCATTGCATATCATGATGTGTCCTGACTCCTGATAATAATGTTGTGAGCTGGGAGGTGGTCAAATGTGACTGGAAATGAGTGATGAAAATGAATGTTATTAGTGTTAATAATGCTTTAAGCGCAAAAAAACATTACAATTACATGATTTTAGTGATTTTATGAAAATTTTTAAAAATATACAGAAACTGATTTACACTTAAGGACGCAATAGGTTCCTAAACCTCACTCGGTTTTCAGGTTCTTATGTGACTTACGAGTGCCATAGGGCTCCCTTAACTGTAGGTTCGCATTTGAATGCGTAGGGCATCTACTTAGGAACTTAACTGCATAACCGCGCCTTCATTTGATCATTTAAATGCCTCTCTCCACTCAAATCTTCGTATCTGCCGAGTTCATTATGCATGGAACGCCCATTTTTGCATATGTTACTACGAGCCTAGAGATTTTAAGTTTGTAGTGTATAAGCACGGAATTTGCAAACTTAAGTCCAACGCAAATAGCGTATAAAAGTTACTACACATGCGGAGTGCATCCGTTCTTAAATATACGCAAAATCATAGGAATTCTTAAGTGTGAATCAGGTCCACAGATCCAAAAGCAAAACCAAAACATTTAGTTATTTTTTGATACAACCATAACCAAAACACAAAGAAAATTTAGAACCAAAACCAAAACACGGGCCTCGGCGCTCCTCTGTAATAAAAATAGGGCTGTACGCAACGGGGACCCACACAGATTGTTACCAAAATACAGGAAGTGTTTCATTCTGCTGCTTATACTTCACAATGTTGAAGGTGTGAATCAGAGTGTTCAGTCCTAATGCGAATACCCTGCATTTGGTTCCACTACCATTGCTGTTATACACAGCATTGTGACACAGTTTAGTAGCAGCATAATGATGCAATTTAATGAAAGATGCTGCATTGTGGCTCTGCCCCTGTTTAAAAATGTTGTAATATGCTGGTTTTCTATGCATGGGTGGAAATGATGAAATGAATAGCACATAGGGGCAGACAAATCCGCTTCCTTAATTACTGGATTCTTGAACAATTGCTCTGTGAATGATCCTGGGGTCTGTGTGTGAAAACTTCCAACAGCACATGACCGGGGGCAAGGAATCAGCTCACAGATGGACATGACGCGGAACTATATTGTACAGTATGGGTGGCCATAAGAGTTGAGAGCGAGTCAGACATACGCAGTGCTGTCCTCATCTATAGGTTGCGTTCGTAAAGTTTAATGTAAGCTTCTGTTGACAGAAATCGCAGTCCGCACACACGCACAAACACATATACACAGACACACACAGGGATAAAGGGGTGTAGGTCCCCGCTTAGAATGCCCCTATTTCAAAACGGCCATTCTCTCCCAGCCAGTTTCGAACTCTAGGAGGCATAGCAATCGATCCACGGAGCATCGAGCTGTCGGTGCTCCAAAAAGTAATGAAAAAAAGTCCCCCACTCCTTTCCCTAATTTTAACCCTAACCCTCCCCTCTCACTACCCTAATCCTCCTTTCCTGGGAGCCTGACCTTAACCCTACCTTATTCGCAGCCTGACTCTAGCTCACCATCTCCCGCAGCCTGACCCCAGGGCCGCCATCGGGGGGGGGGGGGGCCGCCATCTGGGGGGGACAGCCGGGCCTAGTGTCCCGGGCCTGGACAGAGAGGGGGCCCGGGATAGCCCCAGGCCTCCTCTCTGTTCTGTCTAGGACACCAGGGCCGTAACTAGGGTGGTATGAGCGCTGCCACTGCCCAGAGCGTGAGAAGAGGGTGAGAACAGTGACACTATCAGCTGATGAATCTCCTGCTGCTCCACAGAAAGATTTTCACAGCTTGCCCCAGTGCCTGACAGGTTGACCAATCAGGGAGTAGCTGAGATCATTGTGCTACTCCCTCATTGGCTGCTGCAGCAATGCACCGCCCCCACTCCCTCCATTTCCTCCTTCCAGTCCACCTCAGCGTCTGCAGTGTACACAGCTCTGCTAAAAAGTAAGTGCACAGCTCTGCTAAAAAGCTTGTGTGTGTGTGTGCGTGTGTGTGTGTTTATACATTGTGTGTTTATGTATGCATGGTGTGTGTGATATTATGCATTGTGTGATATGCATGTATGGTGTATGATATCATACCTTCCAATTGTACCTATTTAGCAGGTACTGTACCGATTTTTAATGGTCTGTACCGGCTAAAATGGCTCTTGTACCGGATTCTGAACCAGCAGTACCCATCCTTCCCCCCCACCCCCCATACTCACGTACAGACTCCTACAGCTCTGCTATAGTGACAAGACCCTCTCCTGTGAGTTCTTAGCTCATATGATAAGGTGTAAAATTAGATTTTAAACCTTATCATAATTGCAAATGAGAGCAAATTAAAGCCATGCCCCTTTTATGGGACAAGTCACGCCCCCTTCACAGACACACCCCTCCAGGTGTACCTATATTCCATAAAAAAATGTTGGCGAGTATGTGATAATATGCATGTATGTTGTGTGATATTATGCATTGTGTGGTATGTGTGATATTATGCATTGTGTAGTATTATGCATGCATGGTGTGTGATATTGTGCATGTATGGTGTGTGATATTATGCATTTATGGTATGTGTGTGATATTATATATGCATGGTGTGTGTGCGTGATATTATGCATTGTGTGATATTATGCATACATGGTGTATGTGATAATATGCATTATGTGATATTATGCTTGTATGTTATGTTGTGTGTGTGTTGTATTATGTATCTTATGTGCGTTTGTGTGATATTATGCGTGTGTGTGTATGAATCTAATGCATTCATGCGACTATAGATAGTCGCATGAATGCATTAGATTCACACACACATGCACATTTTTCTACATATACACACACACACACACACACACACACACACATATATATATATATATATCTATGTGTGTGTGTATATGTAGAAAAATGTGCATGTGTGTGTATATAGGGTCATATGAGATACAATTTTGTGTCCTCCTCCAGACGCCTGAAGGAAGGAAGAAAGAAGGAAAAGTGAGAATCAGCAGAGGTAAGTTATCCTATAGTTAGGTGCGAAGGAGCTCAACTCCTATTATCAGGGTTCTAAGGAAGAGCAGAAAGACAAGAAACATATGTGTGTGTGTATGTATGTATGTATGTATATTAAAAAAAATATATATATATATATATATATATATATATATATATAGATATTTCAAAGCAAAAGAGACTTAGCGCAATTCTCCCGTATAGATCACCTCTCTTTATGTCAGGTAGTTTTGTGTGCTTGTCCATAACCAATAACTGGAGATTATTGGGGCTGCAATATCCCTGATGAGGTCCACTGGTGTGGATGGTCCCTCGATTGGGGCTGCAATATCCCTGATGAGGTCCACTGGTGTGGATGGTCCCTCGGTATAATTGTATAGAAAAATACAGGTATGCGCCTGGACAAAGCTGTATAGGTTGTAATATTATAATCCTTATATGAGTAACCTTTCTTCAGCGGGGCTTGGTATGATGTCAGCAGTGTGCATATAAAGAAATAAAAACATACACAGGCATCATAGTGTGGTATGTCTAAAAACACAATTTTTGCTAGATTAACTTTTAAAATGGCATGCGTACCACAGATTAAAATATTTAAAGCATTTGGGTCTTATCTGTCCTGGTGATTGCAACGTCCTTGGTGCGTGCTCCGATCCACTCAGAGAGACGGATGGCTGGGATGTTGTTCACTGGTTAAATGAGCTGAACCAATGCGTTTCGTCGAGGCTTGTGCGCCTACGTGACTTCCTCAGGGATATGTAAGTAAAGAGTGAGCCGTGGCTGGGCTCCCTCACATGGAGATTCCCAGGTCTCCAAAACTGCCACTCTGAGACCGCACCCCGTCTCAGCTGCAATCCCAGACAGGCTCTAAAACACAATATATACACTGCTCAAAAAAATAAAGGGAACACTTAAACAACACAATGGGCCTGATCCAGACTTACGCTCGCAGGCGATCTAACGCTGATCGTAAGCGTAAAATCGCCATAAAAATCGCACTGAGCATGTTCATAGTGACAACTTCTGGTCGTACCAAAGACTGCATATACGCAATCTACGTATCAAAACGATACGCAGATTAGGTACAATAGCTACTACGCATGCGCAGTAGCTATTGTTCAGTGAATTACGTCTGTCTATGGAAGACGGACGTAGTTCTGGATCCGGCCCATTGTCTAAACGTTGAACACCAGATCCCTCTTCCTTCCACCACCTGTAACAATATTAAGGTTTTTGCTCTCAATAGGGAGTATTGTGGTTGAAAGGGTTAATATCAATGTAATACTTTTTACTGTTACTAAAGGACATTTCTTGTGCAGTATTTTTGCCTGAAAGTTTAAAAGTTATCACTATTGTTGCACATACATCTGATATATTTGGAAACTGTATAAGTGCCATATATTTGATACATTGTAACACTGTTTTAGCGCTGAATATCAAACCCCTCTTCTCTCCACCACTACTAGATAGAACATTGTATATTCTTATAGAGGTTTGTAAAACGGGCTGCTTTATGCACATAACGCAGCGCTTCGGACTCTTGATCACTATATCACCCTATCTAGCTGTGTTATTAGGTCTGTATCCGGAACTCAGTTACCCCTCAGAAGACAGTTTAAACCTAAATCCATATTTTTTTCCCTGTGAAGAAACAGGTTAGGGGAGGGAACTAGAGTCATCCCTTATCCCAATTGGGAATTGTGACTAGATTAAAGGGTGAATTGGGTGGGAGACAGGCAGTTGTAACTTTGGAGGACATTGGTGTTGGAGGATAATCTCCAGCCAGCCCTGCTGCTGTACTGGACTATACTGGGCAAAGAGGAGATTCTCTGCCAGAGGTTCATTGTGGAACCTTTACCCCCGTATTTAGTTGGACTTACTGTGGGATTTGTTATTGTGTGCTGTTCTGGGCTTCATTTGATGCCATTACTCTTATGTTCTGAAATAAACCTGTTTGGATTTCATGTACTCCGTGTCTGAGTAATCTGGAAAACAGAACCTGCATCCTCACAATCTCAAACACAAGAGGGGTCCTTGTTTAGAGATGTTTGAGAAATTATTAATCAACGACTTTAATAGGATGCGTTCCCGGCATAAAATAAAGTAAACTATAACCTGACCAGGAAAGAAAGAACTACCTTAAATGATCTCTGTTCTAATGAAAATATCATCATTAAACCCTAACTTTTCTGATCATAATCGTGGGCGTCCGTTACCTCATTGCGTAGTTACGATGCTTAGCACACCCATACTGTACAATTTAAATGGCTCACCCCACCCTCGGTGCGTATTTACGTGTTTGTATGGCAGGCACACCCCCTATATCGTTGTTACGAAGCTGGCACGCTCAAGGCCCATACGCTCAGAATATTGTAGCATAACATGAACATCTGCCCCGAGCATGCGCAGTAAGTACAAATGGCCGTTTTTACACTTACAACCATCATATAAACGCACCCGAGCATAGGTCAGGCATATTCTCACTAAGTTTCTGAATGAGGGTGTTATAACTAAAGACAAAATGTCCTTTTTATTTCATATTTAACCAACAGTACCTATTATGTACATCCTTCCTAAGGTACATAAGAGCCTGACCAACCCCCCAGGCAGACTGATACTGACAAAGTTTTATGAGTAATTTCGGTTTGTATCTTAAGGATACCATGGATATTTTAAAGATTTTAAAAGATATCAAATGGGAAAAGAAATACAGAATGGTCCCTGCAGATGTCAGTTCCCTATATACTATCATAGACCATTCTAAGAGCATCCGGTGAGTTGAACATTTTTATCACCATCTGAATATTCAGAAGGTTTACAAAACTTTTTAATTGAAAAGATTGAGTTTATTTCATCCTACAATTATATTCATTGGGGGACCAGGTTTTCTTCCTGCTATGCCAATATGTTTATGGTGGTCTGGGAAGAGTCCGCCATTTTGGCTGCAGGGGGAGACCTGGTCCTGCATAAAAGGTACAGCAATGACATTTTATTCAAATTAATAGGTAGTGATGAGACACCAAAGTCCTTTTGTGAGTCCCTAAATTATAATAATAAAGGACCTGATTCAGACTTAAGAAGGAGCTTAAAATGAAGAGATAAAAGTTACACCTGGGCAAAACCACGTTGATTTCAGGGGGGAGTCAAGTTAATTGTATTCTTTGCATGCAGGGATATATCTTTGAATTGCCTACTGCACACAGATACTTTTACACTGTTATTTAGACTTGGGAAAGGAAACATTACTTCTCAATTCTAATACTGTTTGCAGCAGATGAAATATGACTCCCCTGTAATCAACATGGTTTAGCCCAGGAGTAACTTTCTTCTCTTATTTTCAATCTCTGAATCAGGTCCAAAAACATTATCCTTTCATATATCACTAACACCAAAGTGAACTTTCTAGATCTCACAATCTATGTGGAAGATGGTGCAGTACATGCTAAAAATGACACTAAGTCCACCAATATAAATACATACATCCCTATTTCTTCCCCTGGCTCTCTAATATCCCTAAGATACAATTCCAGCATAGTATAAGAAACTGTTCTGTAAAGGAAGTATGCTTCCAACAGATGGGAGTCATAAAGGAACAATTCCTATAGAGGGGTACAATGAGTCTACACTACAGATGGCTCCAAAAAAAGTGGCTGACAGAGGTAGAGATTCTCTATTGCACCAAAACTGAACAAGCCTTTAGCTAACAACCCACAGGTTCCTTTTATTACCCAATTACCCAATTATCTGATCATAAGAAAATTCAAAGACTTATCTCTAAACATTGGAGCATTTTGGCCCATGATCCTGAGTTAAAGAAGTACATAGGTGATAAACCCAGGATGATCTACCTTAAAGCCCCAACTCTGAAAGATCGCTTAGTGAAATCCAATTTTGCCATTAATAAAATAAAGAGCCATATTAGGAAAAAGGGAAGCCATATGTGAGGAGGACCTCTAGACAAATAAACGTCCGTTGTAAGGAACATCTTTAGAATATCAAAAAGGATCATCATCCACTCTGTGTCGGCTCAATTTAATAAGGAGCACCAATGTCATCCCGCTTCCATTATTAATATTTTGGGGATTAGGTTAGTTAAGGAACATTGGAAAAAAAAGGATTGTTGGTCTAGGTTGGCCAAACCTGGGATGCACACGATTTTTTAAATTGACACTTTTTATCCCATAAGTCTAAACATGAATTAAAATGGTTTTTATAACCGGGTCTATATAGTTTAGGCAATTTCAAGCAAACCCTTATAGCCTAGTTTTGGTGCTATGCTAATATCTAAAATTATACCAGCCTGGTGACACCCAATCTCGTTTGAAATTGAAAGTCAAGCAGGTTTGGGCCTGACTAGTCTTGGGTTGGGAGCCTACCTGAGAAAACCAGGTGCAATAGATAGATATAGGCCAGTGATGGCTAACCTGTGACACTCCAGGTGTTGTGAAACTACATTTCCCATCATGCTTTGTCAGGTATCGGCTATGCTTTTGCATTTAAGGCATGCTGGGACTCGTAGTTTCACAACACCTGGGGCAAGATTTACTAAGCTCGATTTGGTTGAAATCGCTGTAGTTAGTACTTTTTTAGCAGCGATTTTGAATGTGTCAGATTTACTATAGTCGAATAGCACTCAATTCGCCAGAGATGTGTATTTTTGAAAAACGCCGTTGTTTACATCGCTCTGGCGATTTTCTCCATTACTTACATCTAAATCGTGAATTTACTAAGGTCGTGTTGGTGCAAATCGCTAGAGATGTACATCGAAATCGCCAGAGCTAAATCGTGTGGTTCTGAAGGGTGAGTTTGCATTAATCGCTGGCCACCTGTATGCAGCTAATGTTTCTGGGTATAAAAGTCAGCTCATTATAACATTCAGGTGCATGTTTTTTGCTTGGAGGTTGAAAGATGGCATTTGAATTTTCAATGATGCACACTGGCTCTGTAATGGGGTTCTTGTATTTGCTGCGTAGCAGACCAAGGGCTGAGGAGCAGGAGCCACAACACCATCCACAGAACCTGGTTCAGCAAAGGCAGTATATCCCACGTCATGTGCGTGCCTTTAGGCTGCGTTTGGACCTGGACTCCCTGTCTGATCAGGAGGTAGTGCAATTATTTAGGTTGTCACGTAATAACCTCCTTACACTGTATCAGCAGGTGAGTAGTGATTTGGACCCAAGTACAGCACGATCCCATGCTGTTTCTGGATTGCATAAATTACTTTGTGTGATACATTTTCTAGCCACAGGGTCCTTTCAGTCTGTGACTGCTAGAGTGCTTGGGATATCACAGGCAACCTTTTCAAGGTATCTAACTGTGGTGTTAGGGGCATTTAAAAAGTTGGCTCGCACATTCATATGCTTCCCCAGCCAAGATTCTGAATGGCGTGAGCAAAAACTTGCCTTTTACAGACTATCTGGATTCCCTAATGTGCTTGGAGCGATAGACTGTACCCATATTGCCCTTAGACCACCAAGAAGCAAGGCATATTTATACACCAATAGACACTTGTACCACTCCCTCAATGTGCAGATGGTGTGTGATGGAAAGATGAAAATCAATAGTGTTTGTGCAGGCTTTCCTGGTTCATGCCATGACGCATACATCATGAGGCAATCATCCCTGTCTTTTAAATTTCAGAATGGACAAATGCCCGAGGGATGGCTTTTGGGTATGTATAACATCATGTATACATTTTTCATTTATAAATTACAAGATATTGTTTATTTATTTTTGTATTTCCTATTTAAAGGTGACTCTGGCTATGGTTGTCAATCCTGGCTGTTAACTCCTGTGTTACATCCTGTAACTCCTGCCCAACACCGATATAATGGTGCACACTCTGCCACTAGAAGTGTCATTGAACGCACCTTTGGGCTTTTAAAAATGAGGTTCCGGTGCCTAGACAAATCTGGGGGTGTGCTTCTATATACACCTGAAAAGGTATCGGATATTGTGTTGGCATGCTGTATGCTACATAACATTGTTATAACGCAACCCAACACAGACAATATTGTAGCACAGCCTGATGAACCTGAGCCCCAAACACCAACACATGATGTGCAATCCACAGAGGATGGGAGGCAGAGAAGAGATGATGTAATTGCCAATTTTTTTTCATGTAAGTGTCATTTTTATACTTACAAACGATGTAATTGTAAATAAACATAATGTATGCTATATTGCTAAGAAGAAAGTTATGTATACCATTACACCTTATATGTTTTTTATGAATTGAAACATCATGATAATTCATAATTAATGTGTAAGAAAGAAAAACACCATTGTTACATGTGCAAACATGTTGTGAAGCCTTTTTTATTTTTATGTAGCGGGCACAGTTTTTTTTTTTTAAATGACTAAATGGCCATGGTATGTTTTTTAAACAGGGCATGCTGCCGATAGTAGTTCTACAAGCGCTAGCATGCCCTGTCATTCATGGGCATGCTTGTGCCTGTAGTTCTACTACCTGCAGTATGCCCTGTCGGACGGGAGGTTTAATTATTTATTTTTTTACATATAGGCTGCGGCGGCGGGGCGGCCGGGGGAAGGGGTTAATTTTTACTAGCTAGCGTTTTTTACTTTTTTTTTTTAAGCTCTGCTGAGCTGACCCTACGATTCCACCAGCTCTGAGATGGTGGAATCGTAGGGCTATTTCCGCATGCAAACGGACTCGTGTTCACGGTATATTTAAATGAGAAACCTGAACATTTTCTCATTTAAATATCCTGGCACACCCCCTTTGCAGTTGGAATCGGATGCGGGCGGATATCATAAAATCTGCCAGCAATCCGACTTCCTTCCGCATGTAGCGCATGCGCAGACCTGTCAAAAAGCATCGCATCCGTGTGAATCCGGTCCCCAATTTATTCTTTGGACGATTATTACAATTATCTTGGAAGATTGGATTATTGGAAGATGGTCATACCATGGACATTATGTGCTTTTATTCCCATTAAAACTGCATTTATAATTTTTGAGACCTTATACTTTTTATGTATCTAGTCCTATTTTAATTTTACATTTTTGAAACAATTTTTTTTACATATTTATTTAATTATTTATTTACTTCTCATCCTTTTTAAAAGGTGTAATTTTGACGTATTCATCTGTTGATTATTATAGTTCATTGTTATTCACCATCATATTAATTTAGAAGCACATATTTTTCATTTACACAAACCCCCTCCCCCCCTACCTCCCCCTCTTTGATTCCCGGAAGGTGATCATATTACACCTGTCATTCTGCTTTATATCTAGCTTATTTATGTGGTCTGCTTAATGACTATTGTTTTTTATATTCATACATATTTTGTTATCATTACCTTGCATTGTGTTTTTATACAGGTTTTATCTTTTTTACCTACATGTAGAGTATTTATTTATTAGTATTGATTTATTTATTGTATCTAGAGGTATACACTTACACACAGAGCATTTTTCCCCTCCATATCTTTTATACGTTGCTTTTTGGTTGTAAATTTGGGGATGAGTAGATACCCCAGGTGGTGGGATGAATTGCTGCAGTGTTAGCGTTGCCAGTTACCCTTTGTGTTGTTTTATAAGTTGTAAGACATTTGGAACATATACTGTACCCGAGTGTGTACAAGACTAGAAGGTCTAACAGCATCGCAGATACTACTTTAGACCTGGTAATGATGCATGTCTGTTATTAATATTTAAGTACTGGCAACCTACTAGTCAGTGCGGGGTAGACATTACCATTATCATTATTCAATAAAAAACACTTAAATGTAAATTTAATCTTTTTTCTATTTAAATCAATTACAAGTTGTAATCTATCCTGAATAAGTGGATGTTTGCATATAGAAACTGTGATGGAAAGCCTTGCTTCAACAAAATACTGATGAATGGAGCACTAATAGCTATGATAAAGAATGTCTAAACTGAATCACTATTTGAAATACGGACCAAGATTTCTGCTGGAAGCGTGGCCCCTGCATTTGTGCACTTACAGAATGCATTTTTTTTCCAATCCTTGAGCGAGGAAAAGTGTCAATTTGTGTAAAACTGGATCGAATCCGTGGGTGTCCTATGACCAAGTAGTGAGTCGCTTTCAAATGTCCTGTTACTGTATCAAATATTGGAGTGACATCTATTTGTAATGCTTTGGGTGGGTGGAGAGACCAGGTGGGGGTGGGTTTGTTTTAGGTTGTTTTGTATTTGTGAATTTAGTTTTTTGTTTTTTTTTGAAAATCAATAAAGAAATACAATAAAAAAAAACAAAAAACTGGATCGAATCCTATGTGACCACTACACGACATGCAAACCCAGAGCTCAGCACCTATTCTATTGTGACCACCTATTCCATTGTTGTATTACACAGGACAGACATAAAAATATGTGTTACATTTCGATTGATTTAGAATGAACCTACAAGCACTCGGCCTACTGATAATTTTTTCTTCATTGGTGACTATCAGTTGTAGTCACGAAAATCACAGGTCTGCAATATTTAGACATCCAAGCTTCCTGGCTTATGTTTTGCAATGTCAATTTGTAGCAGTTAATAGAAAAACATTGGCGGTGTTCATTGATCTCCTAAATAGGAACAATTATAACCTCAAATAGACTTAACAACATTGGGGCAGATCCAGAACTACGTTTTTTGCGATTTTACGTGTGGCGGAGACGTAAATTCGCAGATTTGTACGACCTGCGTATGCGCACCATAGAAAATACGCACATTCACGTAGCGTAATTTAGGACGTATGGGTGATTCACGTATGTCTCACGTAAATACTTATGTGTGGGCGTGCCAAATTTACGTTCGTCAACAATACGTGCGTTTTACGTGTAGTAGGCGGGGGATGGAATTTAAAGTGTACAGTATGGGCGTGCTAAGCTGCGTACGTTCGCGTAGTCAGTACGTCCGTTCGCAGACGTACTATGTTACGTTTGAAAAAGTTGTTAGCGGACGTATGCTGTTATGTTAGGAAAAGTTAAGGTAGGGTTTGGGTAGCGTATTTTGACAAAATACGTCCGTGCAAGGGGTGTGCCGAGGGGAGTGTATCGAACTTACGTGTGCGAAAATACGCTCCGCGAATAAACGTACGGCACGCGTAGTTCTGGATCTACCCCATTGCAACCATATATATCTCCACTTTACGGGCACCGCGTATTGCCAAATCTGTCACCCCCCAGAAGTAACCATCGCTATTGCCTTGACCTTACATGTTGCCAAAATGTTAAAAACTCTGACCTCCCCCCATCCCATCTACACCCAGGGATATATACAGATAACATGGAGACTGATCCCATCTTTCCATATTTCTCCAAAGAAAGGAAAAAGACACCCCAACATAGTCAAACACGGTATTGAGCACCATTACCCTATTATTTCACTTTTGGGGCCTTATTCACTAAGGACGATATTTTCGTGCCAAATCGCATCGCGGGGCATCGCGGCGATATTGACGCGAAAATATTTTTTTTTTGTCCAAATTCACTAACACGCGATATTGATGTGATTTTTTCAAACACAGGCGATGTGCCGCCATGTTTTTAGGGCTTAATCGCGGTGATTTTAATCAAAAATTCACCGCGATTAGCCCGTTAACTAATGGTGGCATATCGCGTGTATTAAAAAAATCCAAAGTTCTGCATGTCTGCAAAGTGCAGGCATGCTGTAGTCATTGAATTAGAAGGATCAGCAAAGGTGATCGTTGTAATTCTTTGGTTACAGCATGGATACAA
>WWET01002346.1:75996-92595 GCA_011038615.1 Limnodynastes dumerilii
TCGAGATCAAGGTGAGGAGCTGCCGTCGTCCTCTGCAGGGATGAAGACTTCGAAAGAATCAAGAAGAAGACTTCAGATTAAGGAATATTGAAGGCTCCCAAGATGCGGACAGCTAATGGTGAGTTTAAAAATGTTTATTTTATTATTATACACATGTCACACTTTTTTTAGACACTTAGATTAGGAGAGATGACCTCCTAAGGTAAGTGCATACACGTAGGGGTTAATGTTAGCTAGGATGACTATTTTATTTACATATGTAACACTTTATTTAATTTTTAAAGGGTTTATTTATTTATTTATTTAATTTTTTTTATTTTTTTTTACACAGACGCGACACGCAGTTCAGCATTGATACATTTGTATCCATGCTGTAACCAAAGAATTACAACGATCACCTTTGCTGATCCTTCTAATTCAATGACTACAGCATGCCTGCACGGTGCAGACATGCCGAATTTAGGATTTTTTCAGCACTAAAACATATGTCTGTTATACAGACATGTGTTTTAATGCTCGCGATCGGCACAAAAACATAAAATCGCATCTCTAGAGATTCAATGCGATTTCACCGCGAATCAGTGAAATCGCATTTAGTGAATTAGATACATCCTATGTTTATAATTGAAAAAGTCGGGACCGCGATTTGCGGACCCGCGAATAAAAAATTACTAAATTCACGTGATTTTTGGCTTAGTGAATCGCCTTTGGCGAATTTTAAGCTAAAAATCACGTGAATTTTAGCAATTCGAGCTTAGTGAATGAGGCCCTTGGACATACGTTTTCTAGTGGTAGTTGGACACTAGAGGGCACGTTAGCACATACACATACGGATACACCGCTCCCTCCCTTCCTCCCATTTCTAATAGTGTGCGCTAACTATAAATCTATTTGCTGGAAAACACTGGAGTATTGGAAAATTCTAATCAATTGATAAAATTTATTGTAGGGTAAACATTTGTTGTTTATAAATGGAGTAGTTATAACCAATGCTTTTATTTAATTAAAGGAAGGGAGTATAGCACAAAACATAATTCACACCTGCATTTTAAAGGTTTCTTTATTTTTTTTTGCATGCAATTTTATTTTAACCCAATAATATTTGCTTTAATAATTAGACAGCATTTAAGGCAGTGTACCGATACAAAGTGTTTAGCAGTAAGGAGCAATCACCTTCCGCAGAATCAACATTTTGATTATGGAAACCAGCTTAAACTGGCATCAGACTAGTAAACTGCACCAACGTCAATTAACAAATTCCCTTTAAGCACTGTCATCATGTTATCAATTACATATGGCGGTCAGGTTACAGTTTTGACCAGTTAGCGCTAAAGTAACGTCAAAGACCAAGATAAATACTCTTCCCACAATCCTGAAAAATTTCCTAACGCTTTTCATCTTTCCTTTCTTCTTTTTATACACCTGAACAGGTGTGTACTCTGTACGATACATAACTTCCTGAAAAATAACAGACAAGCAGATATTTAGTACACATTATTATTTAGCTATATTTATTAAGAATGGACATGATATAGGTCTCTGTGCGACTTCTGTGTGCACAAAGATCTGTTTTTTGGCATGGAAGAGGGAAGTGCATGCCCCTGCCATTGGCAAGTTGAAAGGTAAGGTTTCCCAGTCCAAGTCCAAATAACAGTGTAAAAGCTGACACAATGAGAAAAAGCTAAGTATTCTCCTTGCATGCAAAGAATAGCATTAATATGACTACCACTGAAATTCAACATGGTTTTGCCCTGGTGTAATTTTCCACCTATTTTCCTCTTATTTTCTGGATTCAGTCCTTTGTGATTAAAAGCAGACACACATACCCTCCAACATTTTTCAATAGAAAACAGGTACACAGGAGGGTCTGTGAAGGAGGCGTTGCTTATCCTATGAAGGGGTGTGGCTTTAATCTGCTCTCATTTACATGTATGATAAGGTGTAAAGTCTCACTTTACACCTTATTGTATGAGCTAAGAACTCACAGGAGAGGGTCCTGTCACTATAGTGTCACAGGAGAGGGTCCTGTCACATTAGCAGAGCTGTAGAAGTCTGTCCCTGCATCTCTACTATGATGATCAGATGCTGCAGGACTGGAAGGTGAGTACAGGGGGGAGGGAACTGCTGGGTCAAAATCCGGTACATGAGCCCTTTTAGCAGGTACAGACCATTAAAAAAGGTACTGTACCTGCTAAATGGGTACAGTTGGAGAGTATAGACACACACACAATGAACATAGGTGCATACAGTATCTATTCACAGACCCTCCAACATGACCCCCTCCATTCGGTACAAACTAATCTACTGATGCTCTTCCTTCCTAATCTCTGATTGCAGTCACCTGTGTTATACACCTTTCTATTTAATTAACTAGTATAACACAGGTGATTGCAGTATTAGGAAGGAAGAGCAGCAGCAGAGTATTTTGAACCGAATGGAGGGGGTCATGTTGGAGGGTCTGTATTCACACAATTTATTAAAGCCTATCCATCTACCATGTGCCATTGAACACATTGGTCTGGATCCAGACTTAAGAAGGAGCTTGAAATTAAGAAAGGAAAGTTACTCCTGGGCTAAACCATGGTGATTGCAGGGGAGTCATATTTCATGTGTTGCAAACAGTATTAGAGTTGAGAGGTGATGTTTCCTATCCCAAGTCTAAATAACAGTATAATAGTAAAGCTGGTCAGTATCTGTATGCAGTAAGCAATTTAAAGATATATCCCTGCATGCAAAGAATTCAATTAACTTGACTCCACCTGATATCAACATGGTTTTGCCCAGAAGTAACTTTCCTCTCTTAATTACAAGCGCTTTAAGTCTAGATCTAGCCCATTGTCATCAATATAGTTATCAATAGTGGTTTCACCGTGGGTCTAGAAGATATTTAACTGAATCTGTGTATCCCATACATGCATACATACATGTTTTCCAGGGCCCTCTTGCTGGAACACAGGTGTGTTCATTACTGTTTGACACATTTTAAAACATTGACAGGCAGTACTCTTTATATCAAACAATATATAACACTATGGGGCAACATAGATAGGGAATCACCAGCAGGAGGTGCCTTGATGCTGGACAGGTAAAATTAACCCAATATAGCTATAATGTGACCTAAACTTCCTATTTATATCTGTGCAGACACATGGGGCCGGATTTACTAAGGAGCGTTTTGTAAACAGTGGCGTTATTTTTTGGGCAGTTTTCAGGCAATTTTCTAATCGCTGGATTTACTAAGGGGAACTCACCTGAAAATCGCCCAAAATGCTGCCCCTACTAAATCGCCATTGTTAAAATCGCCATGGTGATTTAGAAATGGCAGACAAATTGCTGTATTTACTATATTACATAAATTAAAAGAGGTTTGTGTGAGTGTCGACTTTGTTAAAATTGACACCCAGTTAGAATAAAAACTTTTAAACTTTTTTAAAAAACAAACCTTCATTTATTAATAAATATTTAAAACAGCTTGTAATAAATAAATAGTGCTGTGCCCATAATTAAATAGCGCTAGGTAATACTGTGCCAATGATTAAATAGTGCTAGGTGATACTGTGCCTATAATTAAATAGTGCTAAGTAATACTGGGCCTGATTCAGACTTAAGAAAGTTATTAAAATAAGAACTTAAAGTCACTCCTGGGCAAAACCATGTTGTTTTCGGGGGGAGTCAAGTTAATTGTATTCTTTGCATGCAGGAATACATCTCTGAATAGCTTACTGCACACAGATACTGACCAGCTTTAGTATTACACTGTTATTAAGACTTGGGCTGGGAATTATCACCTTTCAACACTAGTAAAGTTTGCAACAGATGAAATATGACTCCCCTGCAATCAACATGGTTTAACCCAGTGTGAATTTAGGTTCTTATTTTAAGAACTTTCTTAAGTCTGAATCAGGCCCACTGTGCCTATAATGAAGTAGCACTAAGTAATGCTATTTCTATAATTAAATAGTGCTAGGTAATGCTATTTCTATAATTAAATAGTGCTAGGTAATACTGTGCTTATAATTAAATATCGCTAAGTAATACTGTGCCTATAATTAAGTAACACTAAGTAATGCTATTTCTTTAATTAAATAATGCTAGGTAATGCTATTTCTATAATTAAATAGCGCTAGGTAATACTGTGCCTATAATTAAATATCGCTAAGTAATACTGTGCCTATAATTAAGTAATGCTAACTAATGCTATTTCTATAATTAAATAGCGCTAGGTAATACTGTGCCTATAATTAAATATCACTAAGTAATACTGTGTCTATAATTAAGTAGCACTAAGTAATGCTATTTCTATAATTAAATAGTGCTAGGTAATGCTGTGCCTACAATTAAATAGCACTAGGTAATACTGTGCCTATAATTAAGTAGCACTAAATAATGCTGTGCCTATAATTAAATAGCGCTAGGTAACGCTGTTTCTATAATTAAATAGCGCTAGATAATGCTGTTTCCATAATTAAACAGCGCTAGATAATGCTGTTTCTATAATTAAATAGCACTAGGTAATGCTGTTTCTATAATTAAATAGTGCTAGGTAATGCTATTTCTATAATTAAATATTGCTAGGAAATACTGTGCCTATAATTAAGTAGCGATAAATAATGCTGTTTCTATAAATATATAGCTCTAGGTAATACTGTGCCTATAATTAAATAGCGCTAGGTAATGCTGTTTCTATAATTAAATATTGCTAGGAAATACTGTGCCTATAATTAAATAGCGCTAGGTAATGCTGTTTCTATAATTAAATAGCGCTAGATAATACTGTGCCTATAAAAAAAAAGAGTAAACCACCACTCTAGATATGGTTCCTTGTAAGTACATATTTAGAATTCTTTCACTTACCTGATTGTAGCTGTGTATTATTTATCTTGCAGATACCCCCACAGAAATATAGCTGTACCTGAGATTGTAAAAGGTTACAAATTAACAAGTTGCAAGCTCTACTCATGCAAAGTTTTGCCTTAAAGAAAAATGCCCTTTTAATGAAGTCTATAAATTGGCTGTAAAATTCATGTATGTAGTATCAAGTGCTATTAATGTACTAATGCCCATTAGAAAACTTTGTTTGCAAAAATATTAATCAGAGCTTTACAATTTGTTTAAATATGGGTCCATGAATTTCATACACTATGGGAGATAAAGATATATATGTATATCGCGCAAGACTGTGCTTGTGTAAAAAACGTATTACACGCTCAGACCAAATATCTGAATTGGGTACAAAATATAGGAGAAGATTTCAATACACATCGCACTCTATACTTCAGCTGCTAAAGATACTGGGTCAGGGCTTCACTAAATCCTATATCCACACCAGGGGCCAGATTTACTAAGCTGCGGGTTTGGATAAGTGGAGATGTTGCCCATAGCAACCAATCAGATTCTAGCTGACGCCTCGTGGTGCAAGTATCTATGGAGAAAGAAAGAAAGGGGGCGCCTCGTGGTGCAAGTATCTATGGAGAAAGAAAGAAAGGGGGCGCCTCGTGGTGCAAGTATCTATGGAGAAAGAAAGAAAGGGGGCGCCTCGTGGTGCAAGTATCTATGGAGAAAGAAAGAAAGGGGGCGCCTCGTGGTGCAAGTATCTATGGAGAAAGAAAGAAAGGGGGCGCCTCGTGGTGCAAGTATCTATGGAGAAAGAAAGAAAGGGGGCGCCTCGTGGTGCAAGTATCTATGGAGAAAGAAAGAAAGGGGGCGCCTCGTGGTGCAAGTATCTATGGAGAAAGAAAGAAAGGGGGCGCCTCGTGGTGCAAGTATCTATGGAGAAAGAAAGAAAGGGGGCGCCTCGTGGTGCAAGTATCTATGGAGAAAGAAAGAAAGGGGGCGCCTCGTGGTGCAAGTATCTATGGAGAAAGAAAGAAAGGGGGCGCCTCGTGGTGCAAGTATCTATGGAGAAAGAAAGAAAGGGGGCGCCTCGTGGTGCAAGTATCTATGGAGAAAGAAAGAAAGGGGGCGCCTCGTGGTGCAAGTATCTATGGAGAAAGAAAGAAAGGGGGCGCCTCGTGGTGCAAGTATCTATGGAGAAAGAAAGAAAGGGGGCGCCTCGTGGTGCAAGTATCTATGGAGAAAGAAAGAAAGGGGGCGCCTCGTGGTGCAAGTATCTATGGAGAAAGAAAGAAAGGGGGCGCCTCGTGGTGCAAGTATCTATGGAGAAAGAAAGAAAGGGGGCGCCTCGTGGTGCAAGTATCTATGGAGAAAGAAAGAAAGGGGGCGCCTCGTGGTGCAAGTATCTATGGAGAAAGAAAGAAAGGGGGCGCCTCGTGGTGCAAGTATCTATGGAGAAAGAAAGAAAGGGGGCGCCTCGTGGTGCAAGTATCTATGGAGAAAGAAAGAAAGGGGGCGCCTCGTGGTGCAAGTATCTATGGAGAAAGAAAGAAAGGGGGCGCCTCGTGGTGCAAGTATCTATGGAGAAAGAAAGAAAGGGGGCGCCTCGTGGTGCAAGTATCTATGGAGAAAGAAAGAAAGGGGGCGCCTCGTGGTGCAAGTATCTATGGAGAAAGAAAGAAAGGGGGCGCCTCGTGGTGCAAGTATCTATGGAGAAAGAAAGAAAGGGGGCGCCTCGTGGTGCAAGTATCTATGGAGAAAGAAAGAAAGGGGGCGCCTCGTGGTGCAAGTATCTATGGAGAAAGAAAGAAAGGGGGCGCCTCGTGGTGCAAGTATCTATGGAGAAAGAAAGAAAGGGGGCGCCTCGTGGTGCAAGTATCTATGGAGAAAGAAAGAAAGGGGGCGCCTCGATTTTATGGCTTTTATCTATAAAGAAAGAAAGGGGGCGCCTCGTGGTGCAAGTATCTATGGAGAAAGAAAGAAAGGGGGCGCCTCGTGGTGCAAGTATCTATGGAGGAAGAAAGAAAGGGGGCGCCTCGTGGTGCAAGTATCTATGGAGGAAGAAAGAAAGGGGACACCTCGTGGTGCACGTATCTATGGAGAAAGAAAGAAAGGGGGCGCCTTGTGGTGCAAGTATCTATGGAGAAAGAAAGAAAGAAAGAAAGGGGGCGCCCCGTGGTGCAAGTATCTATGGAGAAAGAAAGGGGGCGCCCGTGCTGCAAGTATCTATGGAGAAAGAAAGAAAGGGGACACCTCGTGGTGCAAGTGCATATATATAGATAGATAGATAGATAGATAGATAGATAGATAGATAGATAGATAGATAGATAGATCTATGGAGAAAGAAAGGGGGTGCCCGTGGTGCAAGTATCTATGGAGAAAGAAAGGGGGTGCCCGTGGTGCAAGTATCTATGGAGAAAGAAAGAAAGGGGACACCTCGTGGTTCAAGTGCATATATATAGATAGATAGATAGATAGATAGATAGATAGACAGACACAGACTGTCACATTCTACTCCTCTACTTTTGGACAAGAAGAGACAAAGCTGGAGGAACAACCTCTGCCTCTATCCCCCGCACTGGCTAAAACTGATGTCCATCAGCATTGTGCTACTGGGAGCCTTTCTCCCAGCAGTTTCAGCTAGCATTCAGGATACAAAGGAGTGTTGGGGTGGCCTCCCCGGATAAACCACTGTGAACGCTTCTTGTCAACCAGGACCAAAATTGTAGTCACCATGGTGACCTGGAGCTTGGGATTTATCAAGCTTTGGTCTAAGAACATTCTCCTTAAAGCAAATTTATATTATCATCTTACCTGTGGAAATGCTGCATAAGACATAGCTTGAGAAAGGAAACTGAACTTATATACATTTGGTACCCCACCCTATTTAGAAATCCCCTTAACCATGCTTCCTGGTTCAATAGTTCCAATTATTGTGAATCATTTACAGCACTAACAAATAACTTAAAAAGCACTAAAATGTCATTAGAATATTTTACAAGATGGTATACATATCAATAAAGCAACATCACTCAGAAGATAAACCTAAAATGGAAAAAAGAAATGTTTCCTGGTCTTTGCAGCCTCTTCTTTCCCCATTGAACAGCAGAACCCATGACACCTTTTAATATTAATGGGGTAGATCCAGAACTACGTTTGCCGTACGTTTACTCGGGTAGCGTATTTACGCGAGCGTACCTTCTATACACTCCCCTTGGCACACCCCTTGAATGTACGTATTTTGTCAAGATACGCTTTTCAAAGCCTACCTTAACTTTGGCAATGTAACCGCAGTGATCCGCACACGTACATATGGGCAACACGTATTTACCAGCTAAGCACGCCCATACTGTACACTTTAAATACAAACCCCCGCCTACATAGCGTATTTCACACATATTTTGGACTCACCCACACGTAAGCATTTACGTGACACATAAGTAAATGGCCCATACGTTCACAATTACGCCACATTACTGAGCGTATTTTCTATGGTGCGCATGCGCAGTACTTACCAAAAGGCGATTTTACGTGTGACTGCCACAGTGGTTGAGAATGGGTGATAATGAAGATTTTGCTATTTATATGGACACTTTTTGGCATTTTCATACCCTCCAGCAAGACCCATTCCATTAGGTACAAAATATTACGCTTCCTATGGTAACCACCTTTGTTGAAGAGACAATTTTTTAAAAATATCAGTTAAGTTAATTCAGCAGGTGAGTTGGAAGCTCAGGTACGGAGTATATTGTAGCTAATGGAATGGGTCATGTTGGAGGGTCTGCATTTTGGGTTTAATAAAGCACAGGTCCCAACATGCACCACATGCAAAGGAATAGCTGATACCACCTGCACAGCATGATGGCACTGTGGGATGGCTTGCCACAAGCCTCCAATGCCTGATTTATTATGTCATGTGATTGTTTCTTTACTAGTTATGTCATGTGACTACCTCATCCTCTATTGGGATTATCATTTAGTATAATACAGAACAGGCTACTTCAATGTCAGGTTAAATGCCACCATACTGCCCACGGTGACATGTAACTTCCTAGTCTGAGGGCATTCTGTTTCTCCCATGCATGTTATCATGAGTGGGCGACGGCATGTAAATATTATGCCATGTGGGTCACCGATGCTTTCTTCAGCAAGCATCTCCAGCATATGATTGGCTTCCTGGCTGCCTAGTTACAGCCAGATTAGATACAAATCGGAGCCGAGAGGTGTGGTGGCTGTCATCCATTGACATTTCTGTAGGATCTATTGGTAGCTGTCAGCAGTAGGACATGCTGCTGGGTATAGCATGTGACAGTTTTCCTGTTTTGTATTCTGTGATTACTGAGTGGTTTCCCTGCATTCCTGGTGTAGTTCCTTTGTCTGCTCCCTGGACCCTTTACCTTATGCTACCCTTGTATGGTGCATGTGTAGACACCGGTATTTTCTCTATGTGTCTGTGGGAGTCCTGTCTCAGCTTGTGTGTTGGTGTTTTCCACCTCTCATCCACATTGTACTCTTGTTGTGTACATTCCATCTCACACTCACTGTGCATCTTGCCAATGTAGTATGTGTGTTTTCCATCTCCCACATACCAGTGCACTTCTGTTCTGTTCTACCTTATTAGGCCTGGTGTCTATATACCTTATTCCCATATCATCTGTAGCTAGTACTCCCTGCCATTCAAAGGAAATATAAATCCTCAAGTGAGTGCTCCAACACTAGTTGCAGCTGGAATGTGTGTGATAATACCCAATCACCAGAAATAATAGAGAAGTGATACACTTAGATAATGCTACTGTGGTGTATAAGAGGAATATCTGTAATTATTATGCTAGTGCACCATGTATCCAATATGTGCACAATCAAAGAAACATCTCTGTCAATATTAAAACCAGGCAATAAATACCAATGGCAAAGATAAGTCATTAAATACTTTTCGAGCCAGGATCAGATGAGTAACAAAAAGGCTGATGTTGAATCACTCTTCCCAACAGTCTGGAAAGTATCCAATTCCAAAAAATAAAATAAAAAATTTGAATATAATTGTTCATAACTTGCTTACGGGTCACTCTTTGCCAATTGTCTTTTAATAAAGATTCTCCTAAAATTCTGATGTATTCACTGGCTCTGTCTGGGGGCCTAACTGAGTAGGTAATTCACCATTCTCCATCTACTGGTCAGTTATCAATCACTGTAAGATACTTGTTACGATTGGTATGACAACACAACACGGTGAGGTTTATTGCAGGAAGACACAGGATATGTAATGCAGGACAATGAAGATGAATGTGCAGAAAACATCAAGATAGCGGGAATGCAGATAACCATGGAATCAGGTAAATGTCAGAAGCACAGAGTGTCCAAGACGGGTGTAAATTCCAAAAGATTCCAAAAAAAGGTCCACAGTAGAAATATGCAAAAGTCCACATGGAAACAGGAAATACTGACCCACAGTTAACTCTATAATGATGGTATAGATAAAATCAGAGCACAGGTGTAGGTTAACAAGCATATAACATGATTAGCCCCAGATAGAGTGTTCAACAGCAGTTCTTAACCTGAGTTTGATCGAACCCCAGGGGTTCGGTGAGTCAGTCTCAGGGGTTCGGCGGAGGTGTGTGTCCATTCCGTTCGCCAGGGTTGCCAGGTGCATTAATATACTTTTGGCATTCACGCAATACTTTTATGGCATTTTCAATGTTTCACCATTAGAGACTGAAGGCTATTGACAAATATTTATGGCAAATTCTAAAATTTGTTGCGTAATTTATGGCAAAAAATGCCATACATGGCACGACCTGGCAGCACTGCCGTTCACCCCAATCGTATGATTCGTGACGTCACGCTCAGCATGGCCATCATTGGCTGCTCGCTTGGCCTTGATATCTGTGCTGCAGGAAACTTGGTGCACTCAGTAGTTGACTTGTGACTGTCGTGATTGTAAGTGATTTGTCATTTCCCTTTTAATATTCCAATCCCTCCTTACTATGTAAGAAAAAAATAACAAA
Source organism: Limnodynastes dumerilii (assembly GCA_011038615.1). Lineage (NCBI taxonomy): Eukaryota > Metazoa > Chordata > Amphibia > Anura > Limnodynastidae > Limnodynastes > Limnodynastes dumerilii. The sequence goes on from WWET01002346.1 coordinate 86,835, forward strand.
ATGGTCGGACGAATATGTACAATATGGATTCACGTGTATAATGGAATGTGATGGAAGTCAGCATTCTCAATGCATGATTTTTTGTGCAACTGATGCATGGTTCATTTTGTGCACTAATAAAATATATATCTCTATGTTTTGAATTTGAAAAAAAAAAGAAATTTATTTTTTCAACTATGAAGGGTTGGGTGAATGCACGTATGAAACTTGCAGGGTTCAGTACCTCCAACAAGGTTAAGAACCACTGCTCTAGAGGCAGGTAGTAGAAATGTCAACAATAGGAATAACTGGTCCAGATCTGCCCCTTGAGGCAAAACAGTTTACAACAGTACTCTCCCTCCATCAATTAGCCACTGATGTCACCTGGAAATTGGGACGATAGAAAACATCACCCAGTAAATTTTCTTAATAAAAATTCATTTATTTCCACATATATTTTAAAAGCCTAGAAGGTATAAAAAAAGCAAGCACACCCAGTGCCCAGTGTAAATATAATGCAGCACCAAGATGTTCAGGGTACCCGCTTTATGCTGTGCCGACTACTGTGCCACTAAATAAAAGTAAGAGAGGAACCTCTATACAGTGCAGTATTTTTTTATAAAATTACAATTTAATGACCAGTTTTATCAGTGTACGAAACTGAACACATGAAGAAACTGTGTCATCCTACAGTTATTGGTAAAGTCAGGAAGGTTTATCAGCCGAAACATGTTTGAATGTTCCAGTCATTATACCTGTCTAATTGATCACCTGTCCTTGAATGGCTTTTTATTGTTCATTTAATGTAACATTATGCGTGTTTCTAGACTGGTTATTAATTTGTTGCTTAATAAAATATACTACACTACAGTATATATAGGTTCCTCTCTCACTTTTCCTTCTTGCCCTTAATGTCACAATGAAAGCACCCTCTTCTCTGCTCCACATTTCCTTTATGCATGTGGTTAAAACACAAGTGATTGCATTGCAAGGTACTGCATCCCAGAACAAGCCTTGTGTATGGTCTAAGGACTTAGGGCCTGATCCTGACTTCCGTCGATGCACTGTGCGTACTAACGCACAGCGTATCGGCATGCGCTCCCCCGACACTCCCCCTGTGGGCGGCGTAATTACACACTGTTACACCAAATGAAAGCTACCCTAACTTCAGCCAGCGTAACAGTGTGAAATTACGCCAGCCACAGGAGTGTAACGGGCCAGTCCCTCCATCCCGCCGTCATTTCCTTACTTTCTTCTGGACCTGTTGCGTAGTTATGGTGAGGAGGACCCCCTCAACCAAAAATATGCAACAGTTAGGGACGCCCGATCCTGAGGAACAGGTTTCCCTAACTATGACGGGCAACATCTGCCCGGCGCATGCGTAGATCGGCAGAAAAGCCGATCTTACGCATCCGCCCGCCGTAAATACGGCGGGGGGGGGGGGTGCTTTAGTATGCAACGGCGGGTGGCGTAGTTCAGGATCAGCCCCTTAGTACTATTGTTTCCTAAATATTCATACCAGTGTAGGGTGTGTACCTATAGGTACATCTATGTATAATGCGTTTATAAGAAACAGTCTATGGTTGTCACAAATATGGGAACTTTGAAAGAACCAATGAATCTTGTAAATAATATTGGAGTCTTTAATGTAACATAATGTTCAGGTGCAACAGATGACTAGAGACCAAGATAATTAGCACATGACACCACCAATGCACACTAACGACTCCCCTGGTTGATCCTGGAACTTCAGTTTAATGCCAGAGTGGATCTGGTGACCCCTCTGGCGGGCCTAGGAACTACAGACAAAAGGGAGAATTGTGACAATTGTGCCAGATCCAGAGCTACGTCCACTAACGTATTTAACTAGCCAGAGTCATAAAAACGCTATTTTGCATGTACAGATGTTATGGCACGTAACTCTGAACGTACATACCATCCTAGTATCAAGAGCGTAACGGCGAACGGAGGGGCGTGCCAGCCATACGACACCCGTAATTACGCTATGGATACTGGGGGAGGCATTTAAATCATACAGTATGGGCGTGCTTAGGTGCGTAAGTACGTGCAGCCATTACGGCCCACAGGAGTTACACTTAGAAAAGTTAAGGCGGGGTTTGGAAAGCGTAAAACGGCAAAAGTGTGTACGACCGAGGGGAGTACCTAGTAATCACGATAGTGTAAATACGCTACACTTTGAAACGTAAAGGGAACGTAGGTCTGGATACGGCCCAATGGTCTTATGTTAGATTTGCAGTTCTGTAGTGTTCATAACCATTGCAATATGTGCACCTTACCCTCACCCTCATTTACATATCAAAAAATACCTGGATTTCATTTATCACCTAGCAATATTTATTTTAAAATAGCTGTAAAACAACTGTGTACACATTATACAAAGGCAGATGACCGAACATCCCGTATGACAGCAGTATTATCACATGGGTAGACAGGTGCTTTGGACAAGGATCCCTACATTTGCGTTTATCTGTATGCCCTTTGTTCCTGTCAGCGTCATTTTAGAATTAGTCGCCCCTTTATCAGTGAAGAATATACATTATCCCCCAATACTGGGATTAACTCACTGTGCCCAATGACCGGTTGTGTACCTTCAGTCAAAGAAGACAGTCCCAGAACAGATACTTCATGCTGATGAGATTCTCCCTCCCTAAGACATAAACCCAGCCAGGAATGACCAAACTCCGTCCACTGTGAGACCTCCTGTGATGCATGGTCCCTGACTGCCTAGTGGAGTTGCTACCCGTGGACACAGAACAGGACCTTCGCTGTAAGTCTGAAAGCCGAAAAAGGCACCAAAGACACCATAGACGTGGGAATCAATCCTGATTCTTGAGATGCCTCTGATTGCATATCAGAGATATGAGAAACCTGGGACCTGCTACATGACTCTTGCTCCTTCTCTTTCCCACAGCCTGGTACCGTTTCATCTGTGTCCTCCGTGACTCTTCCCCATCCAGCCTTGCCTGCACCTGCATCCCTGACCTATCAGCCCTATGTGTCTGCCCCTTTTGCAGTGCCCCTTTGCAGTGCATTTTTTACCCCCAGGTCTTGAACATGGAGGTGCTGCACTGTCCCTACTCACCTGCATAGGTAGCCCAACTAACCTGTACTACAGGTAAGATTTAGTATAAGCCTACAGGAAAGCGAAACAGAAAAAACCCTGAAAAGAAGGAAGACAATAAATAGGAGAAAACAAATAGTTCCATGGGATCAGCGGTATTGTGTGCATAACGTAACCTGCTTAATTTATTTTACCTTTTAAATTTGAATTCACAACTTTTTCTGATATTATGTTTTTCTATTCTTATGCTTCATGTGCCGTATGTTTGGGCACAAATATAAAGTACGTGAAATCTGAGTGGATTTCTCAAAAAGCAAACAAAAAACCATAAAAAAGTCAACAGCTTTACGGCCTGATTTATACTTGTAGGGAGAGTCGGCAACCCTGGTGTATTGTGTATGACTGAAAGGGTAAATCCCAGGATTCTTCCTAGTCAACAGCTTTACGGCCTGATTTATACTTGTACATTATGGTATTTATATAACACAAGAATAATTCTTGGTGTACTACACTTGTACACAAGTTGCCAGTATATCTAGCAACCATTACACATGGGGCCAGATTTATTAAACTGAGGGTTTGAAAAAATGTAGATCAGATTCTAGCTGCCATTCTCTAGTATTGTAACATAGGGCCGGATCCAGAACTACGTCTTTTAGACCGCATATATGCAATCTACGTATAGAAACGATACGCAGATTACGTATAATAGCTACTACGCATGCGCCGTAGCTATTGTTCAGTGAATTACGTCCGTCTATGGAAGACGGACGTAGTTCTGGATCTACCCCATTGTGACATTCTCTAGTATGTAATAGGAAAGTGAGAGCTAGAATCTGATTGGTTGCTATGGGCAACATCTCCACTTTTCCAAACCCGCAGTTTAATAAATCTGGCCCATGGATTCAGACCAGGGGTTTTATCAGTCAAGTGAAAACAAATGATAGTGATGCTGGGGTGCTAGAGACACATGATGGGTACACTGGGGGACTGGAGACACATGATGGGAATACTGGGGAGACTGGATACCGGGGAGGCTGGACATATATTAAAAGACAAAACTTGAGGGGTAAGTATATAAATTGTTAAATAAATTTATTAATTACTTTCTAAAAAAGGTACACTGGAAAAACACGTTTTTCCACTTGACCTGTGTTGTCTGGATGATGAGACCTGGGGGCATATTGTGGGGTGTACAAGGGATACCACGGCGTGCCTGCGCCAACAACAAATACATTTTTACATTGGTCACAGGGTTTATCAGACTCCCTTGGGCTTGAAGAGGGTGGGTCTACACTCCTTCTCGAGTTGACCTAAATGCGGAGCATCAGACACGGGATTTTGGCACCTTCTGTGGTCCTGTCCATTTGTCTCAACCTTCTGGGAACAGGTTTGGGCATGTGTTTGTGAAACTGCTGGGGAGTTCCCTCCTTTAGACCCCCAACTGGTTTGATTTGGTGTTTTTGTGGAGATGTTTGGTGTTGCTCTATACAAATATGTGCTTAATCTATCCACAATAGCCAAGGTCATTATCGCAAGATCATGGATGGCCCCTGACCACCCCACCCTGCAGCGCTGGATAGCCTTAGTAAATGATACGGTGGGTCATGAGAAGATACTTATACACCCAGAGGAAGGCCCTCCACAAGTACCACAAGATGTGGTTGAGGTGGTGTGACTCACAATATGGTATAATCTTAGAGGAACCACTCTCAGCTGACAAACTTCCTTTCTGATATTGTCCCATCAGGCATTATTGGTTTACCTGACGGGGTTGTTTGCGCCCCCCTTTTCTTCTCCTCTCCACTAAATTGGCACTCATCGCGGATTGTAAATGACTGGTGGTGTGAAAACTGGAATATGGACAATAATAATATAATAATATATGTCATATATATGTTATACCAATCTGTTAGGTTTCTATTTTACCTATAGGAAAAATATGCTGAGTGAGCAGAAACCACAGTAATAAGGGATACACGGATGGCTCCAAAAACTTGCTATCCGTGTATCCCTTATTACTGTGGTTTCTGCTCACTCAGCATATTTTTCCTATATGTACATATTGTTTTGGGGGTAGCAGACTCCAATCTGTTGAGTTTGAAGCCTGTTATCACAGTAAGGTGGGTATTTAATTACCAGGTGCAGTTTACAGTTTCCAGCTCACTAATTATCTTACTTTCTATTTTACCTGTATTTTAGACAAAAGCAGAGTTAACTATTGATATGGTAATAAGCAGTAAATAAAGTCTTCCCTTCTTTGATCAGGAGAAGCCTCTTCCCCCCCTCCAACACTGGCCCAATCAGATATGTTACAGATTAACCAATCATAGATCAGGAAAGTTGTAATGGCAGACAGAGAACTTTTGAGTCTCAGAGTGGCATGATAGCTGAGAGGAGTCAGATGTAAGGATGGCTCACCTAATTCATATGGTTTGGTGAGTATAGGAAGTATATACAGCATGGTTGCCGACTTTTGGCAGCTTCTCTCCGGGAGATCCCAGAGAGAAGCTAGCGACGCATGGAGGGGGTGTGGCTTAATGACGCGGTTATGCAAATCGCATCATTGGGCTCCGCCCCCTTTCTCATACTGACCCGTTTATAGTTGAAATAGGGGTCGGGCGGGGCTTGATGCCGCAGATTGCGCCATCAAGTCCCTTCCTGTGCCTAGCAACACTAGTATACTAGTGTTGCTAGGCA
>WWET01002346.1:118661-149880 GCA_011038615.1 Limnodynastes dumerilii
AAAAATTAGAGTAGTTTCGGCAAATAAGTGTGACCGAAAAAGCCAAAAGTTTTGAAAAAATAAATAAAAACATACTTACCTGCTCTGATGAGGGTCCAGTCTTGTAAGCTTTTAATCCTGGTTGTGGCCTTGGCAAAAAAAAAACCTTACTGGAATGACGCAAACTATGTCCTTGGGAAGACAGGGACTATGATATTGGGAATATTTTTACATTCTGATTTTTCTGGAGCAAATGCAGGCTTTGTCATTAATTTTATTATGTTGGCACTGTTTTGTTTTTTTTTGGAAGGGGACAGGGATATTGGGCTATTTTTTATAATTTATATTTTATAGGGACACATGTGACCATTTTTAAACAGTTTATTATGTGGGCACTGTATTTATATTTTTTCATGTAGAGGACAGGGATAATGGCCATATTTTATTACATTATATATTTTGAGAGAACATGTTGACGTTTTAAATAAATTTTTTAAGAGGGCACAGTATGGTTGTTTTTTTTAATGAATGGGCATGTCACGCTATTTGGCGCCGCGGGCACTGAATAGCAGGGCATGCTGCCGATAGTAGTACTACTAGTGCAAGCATGCCTCGTCATTCATGGGCATGCTTGCGCTTGTAGATCTACTTGCAGCAGCATGCCCTGCCGGGCTATTCTTTATTTATTTATTTTCATAGGTTGCGGCGGATGGGGTGGCGGGGAAGGGGTTAATTTTGTGGTTTAACCTTTTTTTTTTTTTACTAATTACTTTTTCTTTTTTTCAGCTCCGGTGAGCTGCCCTTACACTTACACCATCTCAGAGATGGTGTAAGCGAAAGGCTTGTTAAGCAGCCACCGGACCGCAGTGGAAGTAGTATTTAAATGAGAAAAGCAGCCCTTTTCTCATTTAAATATCTTTCCACAGGTGCAGCCCGGCCGGATGCAAACACAGTCGGATGGGTACTTTTGCGCCCATCTTTCTGTGCGTGCCCCCATGCTGGGCATGCGCAGCAGACATTTAGGCTGCGCTTCCATCTGAAAAAAAGACGAAAGCGCAGCTCTGGATCAGGGCCCCAGTGTGCATCTAATAATATTCAAAGTTACTAATAAAACAAATTATATATTTTTTTTAAACTAATCAATCATGATGCTGTAGACAAATTTCATCCTATAATGGCAAAACTAATTGCATAGTCATATTCCCAATTTTTTTATACAATATAAATATTTATATCCCTAAAAAACAAATCTTACTTAAATAAATTAATAATAATCCAGAAGAAATTACAATCTGTCTAATAAAATAGACTTGAATCCTTGAATTAAACAATAATCCATTTACTAACAAAACTACTATTTATGTATTATACTTTGTATCCAGTTTGCTATAAGACTTAGGGGCTGATTCAGAGCTGCACTTCCACCTTTATTTAGGTGCAAGTGTAGACCTGGGCAATACCATGTTGAATTGCAACAGCTTAAAATTGTAAAACCAGAAATAAAATTAGGAGGTGAAATTTCTTAACTCAACTCTAGTTTATAGAATAAACATAAAACTATGCAGTATTTTAGTTCTATGTGTAAAAGTAATGTATTTTCCCTGCATGCAATTTTTTTTAAATTCATTAACACTCCTTACTTTGAAAAATGGTTTAGCCGAGCTGTACACTTCCACCTAAAAAAAGGTGGAAGTGCAACTCTGAATCAGCCCCTTAGTTATCAGCATATCAAAATAATATCAAACATCATCATGGTGTGACTTTAGAATTAAATAAGTATGTAATATGTAATACTTGTAATATGATGTAAAAATTAATAAATCCTTGGGGGAAAAAAACTTGCTTGTCTTCAAGCTGGAATTGAGTACAAAAAGAATTCCAGTCATAAGATTTGGGGGATGGATTTGTACCTTTATTTGTTATTTGTACCTTTATTTCTAACTCTTATTCACTCTCTCACTGACCATCTCCTTATATAGTAACATGCTCTATAATCCCCTTACATAATTTTACATACTTTTAACATGTGACACAAGGATTAGCCATTTTTAGGTGTGGCTCTTAATTAACTTTAATATTTATTTATTATAAATCCTAAACAGTGTCTGATTCTTTAAATTTCTTAAATGAACAATCAATAATCTATACTTCAAATCTTCCTTTACTTAACATCAGCAATAATAATTATTTTCTTTAATCACAAAATTCATAAAAAACAAACCTTTTCATCTCATTCTCCTTTTTTTTCCACACACTTTAAATACTTACTTTTCTGCTTTACTTAACTGAAAAAAGTTAATATTAGTAATTATTAGTTTGATAATTTTACAAAAAAAAAGCTAATTTTTTCACAAACATTTCAGCAATACAATACAAAATAAAAACCTTTTAATTTAAACTATTATTGCAAGAGCTATTCAATAATTTTTTCCCAATTTCACTTAAAGTCACTGTTTTTCTTCTTTGAAATATGAGGAGATCTTTTCCTGCTGGGTTTTTTTCTATTGTTCCAGAATTACCTAAAATCAGACTTAGGCAACTATAAAACAGTTTTTTTTAATGGATTGCATTTTTCTGCTTCAGTCTTTCACAATTTCAAACAATATTTCACAATACTGCTTTCTTGTTTTTTGTTTCAATTTCCGTTTGCACATTATCCAAAACTATTTTTTTTATCAAAGAATCCTGCAATTGAAAATTGCTTTTCATAGTTAGTAATTTTTTTTTCCCCAAGCTTGGACATCACACAGCTTCTTCATTCACTGAAGATAAGTCCCCGCAGTTCGATTTTCTTTTCTTCACTATTTTCTCTAAAAACTTAATCCACGGACGGACTTGTGAATTGCACGTGGTTAAATACACACGGATCTCCCACATAAAAATACGTACAGAGGAATTTACATAGAAATTGGTGGGGAGAGGCATTTAAATGAAGGGAAGTGGGCGCGATTATAAATATACGCACGGACGGAGGACACATACGCTCAGAAAAGGCCCGTGGAAAGTTAAAGCTGGTCTATGGAGGTGGAAGTCTCCGTGGGCATGGATTAGCAAGGGGAGTGACTAGGGTTTTTGTGGGTGTTACTTGCTCCGTCCGTGCGTATATTTGCGCTCTGATCGCACCACGGAAATCTGAATACGGCCCATTATCTCTTAATATCTAAACTTTTATTATCTCAACTCTTATTTATCACCTCACTTATAAACACATTCATTCTTGTAAACAGTTATTAATAGCAGCTTCCTTGAATCAGACAAATATAATTTAATTGCCTGTACACCAATAACGGAAATATATATGTATATAAACTTTGTTTAGCAAAATAGCTGACAGAAATATGCAAAACTTTTAAACTCAAAATGTTTTAAATAATGAAACAGCAACTCTAAACAAACAAATTAAGTTCTTATATCTACAAAACAGATTTATATGGAAAAACAACACAGGCTACTTGTTTGCAATACAAAGTGTACATTTTGTAAAAGAAAAGCATGCCATAGCTATTCACAAAAGCACGTAATTTTCTTTCACAATACTTAGCATTGCACACATACAGCCTCCAAATTCCACAAACTCTGCATTTCAGATCTCAGCAGTGCCTCCACTTGAAGAACCTAAAATACTTTAAGCATATATAAAAAAGGTTTATTTACAAAAACAAATGCAAGCGTTGTGATAACATTATTCCCCAAATTTCTCTTAAAAATATGTCTCTCTAACAGTCACAATCTTTCACACTTATAGTAATCCAAAGTAGGCTGAATTACAATCCACATGTCGTATAGTAATTTGTTGAGGTAGTGAAATAGGTGTTTCACAGTCCTTGAATTTTAAATGGTAAGATTCCCACCAGCCTTTCTTTCCAAATAAGGTAAAACTTGAAGGAATGTCTTTGTCCATGAGAATGGGCAATCTTAAAACTTTGGAATTCCTTCCTGCTGGCCAGATGTTGCAAATGTCTCTGTTTTATTAATGGAAGATCATTTTAATATGTATGCTTAAATACTCTCCATCGCTCCCTTTAGGTCCTTTACTAAAACTATACAATGCATTAGTATCTATGGGCCTGATCCAGACCTACGCTCGCATGCGAGCTAACGCTGATCGTAAGCGTAAAAACGGCAGAAAAATCGCACTGCGCATGTGCATAGTGACAACTTCCAGTCGTACCAAAGACCTTTTCGTAGTGGCGATTCTGGCGTCCGTATTGGTTGCGTATTTTCCGATGATGGGGCGTGTTTATAGTACGAAGTTAGTACGGACGCTGGAGTTAAGGAATGTAGGTGGGGGGAGCCATTTAAATTGTACAGTATGGGCGTGCTTAGGCCGCTACGAACAGCGCATCGCTACGAAAATACGTACAAACACAGGGCAAAGTTAGGGTAGGGTTCGGCGGGCATAATGAAAGGAAGGTAAGGGGAGTGTCGTGGGAGCGAAAGTTTTAGCAGCGGTAATACGCTCTGCTCTCAGGCCCAATATCTCTAATCAATGGTACAATAATACATAATATTTATATATTTCACGTGAATACATTGGCTTCATCCAAAATCACTTTTACACCATGGAGCATACATTCATACGACCCTGAGTCTACAAGAAAAATCCTGTTATCTGTACTGTGACTTGACCTGAAACATTACTATATACCAAAGTGCCATAGCATATTATGGAAAAACATGTATTGGGAAATTTAAGTTACTATCCAAAGGGTAGTGTAACTAGAGGTCCTGCGCTCTTCCTTACTGTTGCAGATATTATACCACAAGGGGTTATTACCCGAAATCCCACAATAGACAAAACCAAAAGAAAAATCAGCAATAGTCTTTATACAGTATATATACTAGATCCCAGAGGACTGCAAGCCAGGGATTTCATAGGTATGGCAACTGTGTGGCCTGCTGCGGAAACATCAAAATAGGTACTACTAAAGTAACTGAATTTAAAGTTGCTACCACAGGGATAAAGAAAAAGATCACAGATTTTATCACGTGTGACAGTATTAACTGTGTGTACATGATAGAATGCAAATGCTTACTCCAGTATGTGGGGAGGACCTCAAGACGTTTGAGGGAACGCTGGAGTGAGCATTTGAGGAATATTAAAAAAGGTGACCCCAAACATCCTTTGTCCAACCACTTCAGAGAGGTGCATAACTGCAGAGTGGAGGACATTAAGAAATGTTTGGGGATCTGTAAAGTAGACGGATCATGGAGGAATGGAGATAAGAGGGGAGCCCTGGCCAAAAAAGAAATGGCTATGATTTATGATCTAGATACCCTTACTCCGAATGGCTTAAACTGTATGTTTGAGCTTAAATGGTTTTTGGAGTAGGAAGTTTTGAAGGACGGACCAGACATATATATATATATATTTTTCACTTACTTATATATACATTTTTTCACTCACTCATTTACATATAATTCACATGGGATTTTATAAATTTTTTATATATTTCTTATGCATATCCATTGTATATTTACACATGTATATGCATTAATTACATTAGTCACTTAATGATTATCACATATTTATTTATCATATACTTAATCATTATATTTAATATAGATTACATACATAAATGATATATACATACACTAGGATAGCTTTATATGTCTGGTCCCACCACTTTCCTGGAACTCTAACCACAGTTTATGATAAAGCGACAAATTGACAGAATACCGAGTTTGATACTTTTTATTTATGAAACAAGAAACAAATTATAGAGGCAGTGCATGAAGCAGTAACTGATGAACAGGATAAATGAAAGAAATGTTTAATGTAAGGAAAACATTCTGATAAAAGAAGAAGTAAATAGTTTTGAAGGAAGACGGAAAACACGGGAAGTGACGTTAGCACTATCCCCTTTTTAAGCACCAATTCATACAGACACTGACATGCCTTGAAAAAGAGCACACACGTGCTCGAAACGCGTAGGTAGTGGGATTCCGATCAGCAGTCCGGCCGTAACCCTGGTACTTCCATTACCCTCTCCCTCCTTGATCAGCGCTGCCCCCTTTGGGCCCTTATTGGGGTTTAGCCTGGTATCGTGAGGCGTTCCAATATCCATCTTTGAGGACAGTTTCTGGAGGTTGACATATTCCGGATAGGGATTTTTTTATATGTATTGTATTGGCTGAAATATCTATTTGGAATTTTATCTTACTATTGGTTAAGTCATTTTAATAAAAGTTATTGTGGAAAGAAGGAAGTGATTCATCAACGTTTGTTTCATCAATGGGCTTTTTGTTTACTTATTGAACTGCACATGCAGTGTGTGCACAGTGGGAGGAGGAAAACCCTTGATTGACAGTCCAGTATGCTATAGGGAATAGAGAGGATGGAGGTGATTATTCTGTTGAGGAGTTCCTTTAGCAGAACGGAGAACACACGTACCTGACCCCTGCTTCTGCACCAGCACTGATTAAAAGAGCGAATGCTTCATAGAGATCTGTGTGTATGCAATAATCCCAAGAGGTTTGCTGTGTAAGTGCACACCTGGGTAGAAAGTGTTTCGTAGTGTCTTACAATATTACGCAAGGTCTTTTCTCTCTATTTTCTTTTTTGGCACCAATACGGAGAAATATAAACAGAGATCACACGTCAGGAATACCTGGAAACAGACTGGCACACAGGAACCTTTGTTTCTCTCACCATACAGAGAATAACGGACGGAAGATACCAGAAAAACGGAAGATGACATCTAAAAGAAACTGTACCTTTGCTGAATTAACAAGAAGATCTAAGGTACTTTTAACAATTGCCCTTAGATGTGAACCCTGCAACCATCAATTTGCTGATTGTCCTTAGGCGCAGACTATATTACCACATTTATATGTATCGGGAAATAAAGTACTATGGGGTCCATTTACTATAACGCCCACTGTGAGCGTTATTATTCAGTGCAAGGCTCGCTGCACCTCACAGCGAGCCTTACACCTATTTTCGCCACGATGATCCATGGGACTTTCACCGCCATCGAGTGAAGAAGAAGTGCCCACGCATGTGCAGTAGCTGCCTTTTGGGACTTAAAAACTTATATGTCCCAAAAGGCAAGCAGCAGTGCGCATGCGTGGGACTCCGAGGCAGAAGCGACGCCGGGACAGGTAAGTAAACTGTTTATTTTGTATTGTTCTTTTTTTTATTATTATTTAAAAAAATATTTTTATAAAAGATTTAATGATTAATGTATATAAATTTTTGTTTAAATATTTTTTTTATTTCTTTTTTTGCACATTTTTATTTATGTTTTGTATTACAGCGGTCTCCCGATATATATATTTTCCTCCCCCTAATAACAGCTATTAGGGGGAGGAAAAGGGGGATATATGGGTGGACCGCTGTAATACCTACACTAACGCCATCTTCGTCTGGCCCGCATTCATTAGAGCGGGCCGGCAATCATGACTGCAGAAGCTGGTTTCCATGGCGATCATAGCTCTGTAAATTGTGTACACATCGTTTTCAAAGATAAAGACCGTTTTCAGGTGTAAAATGGTCTTTATCTCCTGAAAACGATATAGTAAATGGACCCCCATGTGTAAACACGTGAATTAACCACTATATATACAGATGCAAACAGTTGAACTGTCATTACATAGTGTATGGAAATGAAACATGAGATAGGAGAGGAAGTAAAAGTATAATGAAACATGCCCCATGTATTAAACAGAGCGAAACTCTATTAAACAGAGAGAAACTTAATAACAATACCTATTCTCAGTTGTCTATAGAATTAATACTGAATAATATGGTCAGCGATGATTCCTCAAGAAAGAATAAAATCCAATAAAATGCAACTAGTATTACAATTCCTCAATGGGGAAGATGAAAAAAGGAGATAATTAATGGAGCTGTTCAAAAGTCCGTTAAAAAAGACCAGATGAGACAGGGTATAAAAACATAAATAAATATAAGGAAAGAAATAAAAAAATGTATCAAAAGATCAGATAAATAAGGAGAGAGAATAGTGGGCAAGCACCCTTTAGCTGTTCATCCTTCAACCTACAGTCTAGGATATATGTGTCTTATAGGATTACCTTAGGGAATGACGCCTTCCCTACAACATCCAGTATTCGCTGGTGGTCTAACATCCAGATACTGGCCATGCCCAGCCCTGTATAGCTTCCAAGATCACACATATTTGGGCACATCCAGGATGGTATGATTGTAGGTAAGTATCATCCCAATATAAGAGCATTTCCTGTAAAGATAAGAGAAACAGCATTAGTGATAAATATCAACCCTATTGTATTAAATCTTGGAAGAACCATTTCACCTAAAACTGCTGGTTAAGGGCCCAAGTTTGCAATGAATCAAAATTAGAAATGTATTGCATTTCCGCTTTAGCCAACTTCGAGCCTGAGTCATATTTTCGCCAGTGCCCATCAATCCTTTTCAGACCACAAAAACTGATTATGGTTGTTGGGTTGCATTCATGGTAGTTCTTGAAATGGAGAGACATGGGGTGTCCCTCTGGGCCCTTTTTGATGTTACGAAGATGTTTCGCCCATCTAACCTTAAGGGGCCTGGAGGTACGTCCTACATATTGTAGGCCACATGTGCATTCCACTATATATACACAATTATTTGTGTTGCACGTAATGAATTAATTTATCCTGAACATTTTATTGTTGGCTGTGAATTTAACAGTTTCAATTTTCTTTTACCCTTTTGTGTTTCTGCACATTGGACAATCACCACACCTATGAAAACCCTTAGTATGGATATTCATAGTATGGATAGCCCTTAGTATGTTGTCCCTGCCATCATTACAGCTCCATGATATGTCCCTGCCATCATTACAGCCCCATTATATGTCCCTGTCATCCTTACAGTCCCATTATATGTCCCTGCCATCATTACAGCTCCATTATATGTCCCTACCATCATTACAGCTACATTATATGTCCCTGCCATCATTACAGCCCCATTATATGTCCCTGTCATCATTACAGCCCCATTATAAGTCCCTGTCATCATTACAGCCCCATTATATGTCCCTGCCATCATTACAGCCCCATTATATGTCCCTGCCTTTATTACAGCCCCATGATATATCTCTGCCATCATTACAGCGCCATTATATGTCCTTGCCATCATTACAGCTCCATTATATGCCCCTGCCATCATTACAGCCCCACATATGTCCATGCCATCATTACAGCCCCATTATATGTCGCTGCCTTTATTATAGCCCCATTATATGTCCCTGCCATCATTACAGCCCCATTATATATCCCTGCCACCATTATAGCCCCATTATATGTGTCCTTGGGGTCACGCAAGCATCATTTAGATGGGAGGGAGCTGCTGTGGAAAGACACTGGGCCTGATCCAGACCTACGCTCGCATGTGAGCTAACGCTGATCGTAAGCGTATATTCAGCAGAAAAAACGCAACACACATGCGCCTAGTGACACCTTCCTACCGGAAGAACACACTGGTTTTCATAGCGGCGATTCGGGCGTCCATATACTTTGCGTTTTTACCGACAAAGGGGCGTGTTTATACTACAAAGTTCATATGGAAGCTGGGGTTAAGGAATATAGGCGGGGGAGCCATTTAAATTGTACAGTATGGGCGTGCTAAGTGTCCTTTATACGCAATGAATGTACGGACGGCAGCAGGAACGAACACAAAAGTTAGGGTAGGGTTTGCCGAGCGTATTGAAGCTAAACTAGGTACGAGCAAGGGGAGTACCTATTGCCGTGCATCG
Source organism: Limnodynastes dumerilii (assembly GCA_011038615.1). Taxonomy (NCBI): domain Eukaryota; kingdom Metazoa; phylum Chordata; class Amphibia; order Anura; family Limnodynastidae; genus Limnodynastes; species Limnodynastes dumerilii. The sequence continues at coordinate 128,357 of WWET01002346.1, forward strand.
GTGGTACGTTCGGCAATAATACGCAACACACACCAGCGTAGGTCTGGATCAGGCCCACTGTCTGTTCACTCCTGTCCTGGTTCCTCTTAAGCTGCACTGCTTAAAGTTTCTACAATTTCACTTTGCAGTTCACCAAAAGAAGGCTCTATCACCCCCTTTGTCACTGACACCTGTTGCGGTCCACAACCCTTGCACCCTCATTGTGACACCACTGGTGAACAGATTTACAGTATGTTTGCAAGCATTAAAAACTAAACTCTCTCTTTTAACAATACCATCCATCTGAGCCATCAGATATCACTACAGTGGTAGGAGGACAATTCTGGATGGCACCATTAAAATGAAATACATAAAATTTCTCTTTTGGCTACCTTGAATTATATTCAGCTCCTCTTTTCCTCCCATAGCTTCTGTATTGATTCTATGTCTAAGCAGATAATCAAATGCTGTATGAATTGTTTTTTAAGGTGTCTCAGAGTGCACATATACACTTTTTATTGAAACAATTCATTAGTTAATATGCCAATATATCTGTAAAATAAAAAGCATAGGATTTCTGTAAAATCCTTGATAAGCACTATCAAATATGTATATCAAATAAAATTTCCTTAAATATCCCAAAAAGTTGGTTACAAAAGGCACTGTATAGATTAAAATTATTGAGAAAAATTTCAAATGGTTGTCTCCTGTCTCCTGTATTTTTTTAATTCATTTATTGTTATTATTTTAATTTCATCACTCTAATAAATACTGTTAGGTGATGTAATTCACAAATACATTTACATATGGTATTGGGTGAGGATAATTTATTGCCACTACGTAATTATAACATTGTACCTTTCTATTTTATTGCTATGTATTTTATATACTTTCCTAATCCATGATACTTATTCTCAAAAGGGATCTATTGCCTCTATGTCTACTTGTACTATATTTCTGACAATGGGCTGGATCCAGACTTAAGTAAGTGCTTGAAATTAGTTACTCCTGGGCTAATGTTGATTACAGGGGAGTCATATTTCATCTGTTGCAAACAGTATTAGAGTTGAGAGGTGATGTTTCCCAGCCCAAGTCTAAATAATAGTGTGATAGTAAAGCTGGTCAGTATCTGTGTGCAGTAAGCAATACAAAGATATATCCCTGCACGCAAAGAATACAATTAACTTGACTCCCCCTGAAATCAACTAGGTTTAGCCCAGGGGTAACTAATTTTAAGCACTTACTTAAGTCTGGATCCAGCCCAATGTGTCCTAATTGTTGAAGGTATTCGTTGATATAATCCTCATTGGCCACAAGAGGTCTCACTTGCTGCCAAATGGAAATCATGAGTGTTCAAAAACACCACGGTTATAGCTCTATTTCGATTAACTGGGGGAAAAAAATATGCTGCACTTTATGAACTAACTGTGGGCTAAATTTACTAAAACTTTAAAAGAAAATGAGATTAATTGAGGAGCAGTACAAAAAAAGATACAGAAAGAGAAATCTTATAGAGAGAAAAGAAATACTGAGATTATGAGAAAAGAAAAAGAATATAGAGGAAAGTGAGATAAAATCGGGGGATTGGGAGTTGAGAAAATTAAATACTGGTAAAAGACATTTTAAAAAGGCAAAATAAAATAAATATAGATTATGAGAGAATAAACAATATTAGAGAGGAAAGTAAATGTATAAAAATAAGTAAAAACAAAAGAAACAATAGACAAGTAGAGGAAATGAGGTACAAAGAGAAGATTATATATTTTTATAGAATCCTCTATGTCAGTGGTTCCCAAACTTTCTCAGTTCGAGGCACCCTTAAGGTCTCCATATTTTTTCAAGGCACCCCTAAGACAAAATAATTACCAAACAGTCTAATTTTTTAAGTATTTAAGTCAAAATAGCGTAATAACTATTTAGGAAAACACAGAAATAATTATTAAAATAGACATCAAGTTTTTTTTATGTTTTTTTACGCAATCAAAGATTTACAAATATATACAGATTTTAGTGCAGATTTTAATGAAAATGTGATTGCCCGTCTGCAAGGTTACCTCATTCAGATAGGTTCCTACCTACACATAAACTTCTCTAACACGGTACTTACCATCCTCTCTAGCATTTGCCTATAAATTATTATAAATTATTGATGGCAGGACACAGCCACCTTTTAATACAACACAATCTATGTACCATAATAACAAATATAAGACTTACCGTCCCTCTCTCAGTGATAGGCTACAAAGAAAAGATTGGAGTACTCTTTCTGTTATTTCACCTGGAACACAGGGGTAGGCTGTAGGCCCATTTATCATCTCCCCATTCTCTTTATCATTTCTCCATCCCCTTCATTATTTTCCTCTCCTCCATTATCATTCCCATCTCTCCATTTATCATCTCCCAATTTTCATCATCTCCCCCTCCCCTATGTAAGTTCTCTATTTCCATCATCTCTCCTTCCCCTCATCAGCTCCCTATCATCTCCTCCTGTGTTGTCCCCCTTCCCCATCATGTCCTTCTGTGTTGTCCCCCTCCCCTTCATCTCCTCCTCTGTTGTCCCCCTTCCCAATCATCTCCTCCTGTGTTGTCCCCCTTCACCATCATCTCCTCCTTTGTTGTCCGCCATCCTCATCATCTCCTCCTGTGTTGTTCTCCCTTCCCCATCATCTCCTCCTGTATTATCCCCTTGCCCATGATCTCCTCCTGTGTTGTTCCCCTTCCCCATCATCTCCTCCTTTGTTGTCTTCCTCCTAATCATATCCCAAATGTGGCCCCATCACCTTTATTTTTTTTATGTACTGAAAAGTGCAGAGGGCATACTTGAACTATGCTCTCCTCGGCCCCTCCATGCACCTTCCTCTGCCCTGCTGACTCCTGGCGGTGCACAGAGTTTCCTGCTTTATGTGTGTGACATCACACGCATGAAGCAAGAAACTCTGTGTGCCACCAGGAGCCGGCAGACTGACTGACAGCTGCCGGACTCTTTACCTGCATTATGGCCGGGATACCACAATGTTACTGCGGCACCCTGGTGACAGCGTTGCGGCACCCCAGGGAGCCGCGGCGCACAGTTTGGGAACCGCTGCTTTATGTAGCTGATTTTTTTTGTTATTCCTTATTATTAAAATATAGGTCAATGTTTAGTATTTTAATATTTTATTTTTCTAGATTATTTACTTATTAAAGGAAGTAGAGAAACATAAAAAAGAATATAAATAGGAGAAAAACATATTAAGAAGCATATTACAAGCAGAGAAAATAAAATAAAGAGAGAAGATTATATATATTTATGGAAATCTCTATGTTCTTGTTTTTTCTCTTTTATTCCTTAGTATTTAATTATGTTAGTGTTTAGTATATTATTTTTCTTTATTATTTAGTTATTAGAGGAGATAGAGAAAGAGCAATTTTGAATTGAGGAAAGAAAATAAAACAAATAAACAGAAAACGGCATAGAGCCCATTCACACACCTAGCAGCCAGGCGCACCTTAATGAAATAACGAGACAGACACAGATAGCTGGGTTTAAAACAGGGAACATGTCATTTATTGAAATTGGGCCAGATTGTAATTGAATTAATTGATTAATTGATTAACCTATTAAGTGACTCCTTTTTTAAGTGAGTCAACTTAAAGAAACTAGGTGGCCCAACAGCAGGTGCGAGGCTCAGCAGACCATCTTACCAAGAGGTTGTCCACCATTGACCTCGGCGCCCCCCATCCGATCCTCCAGCAAACACTTGACCCATTTTTGTGATACCTACCAAGGGCCCTACTGGTGAGAGTTTGATGCCCTTGCCACAAGGGTTGTGCTGCTATGAGATCACTGCTGAATTCACTGCCCGCTCCCTGCAGCAACCAACTCACAAACCCTAAAAGCCCTGAAAAAGCAACATTAAACAGACAACACTCCAAGTCAGACTACGTCACATCAGGTAAAACAGTAAACAGTCTCCTCAGCAAGTCCAAATCAATGGGCCTTCTAACATCATCACCCCTTGGCTGTCTACGAGCCCACCCCTTCATAACTTTCCGAACTAAAGGATGCTTAGTAAAATCCTGCTTCCTTTTTATAATTGAAAAATGAGCTACACCTGCTAATAAAGAAGAAATGCTCGCCCTGGACCTGCCCACCTCAAACTCCTGCCAAATCAAGCCAAGAAGCAAATCTACACCGGACTTACCTCGGCTCTCCTTCCGCAATTTGTATTGGACCCATTCTGCCCATGCGCGCTCATATACCCTCAAAGTTGCCGGGGCTAGTGAGGCATTCGCCAGGTCTTCTAGGCCGGCTCCACAATCTGCCAAAGATGTAAAGGGCATAACAGACCCATGTCCTCGGCCTGAGAAGCCAGCTCTCTAAATCTACCCCATTCCCCGTGAGAAAGCGCATCGGCGACTTTGTTCTCAACGCTCGGGACAAGCTTGGCCCTAAACGTAACATTAAATTGCATACACTTCAACACTAGAAAACGCAGCAACCTTATTGCAGGAGGAGACGAAGCCCGCTGTCTGTTGATGGCCTGGACCACCCCCATATTGTCGCACCAAAATACAATGCCCCGATCCCGGAGTTCCTCAGACCATAATTCAACCGCGACAATGATGGGAAAAAGTTCCAGAACCAGCAAGTTGGCAGTGAGCCCCGACTGACTCAATTCCGCCGGCCATGGTGCGGCGCACCATTGCCCTTGGAAATATGCCCCGAAACCCAATGACCCAGCTGCGTCGGTGTAAAGCTGTACCTCCACGATAGACGCTGCAGGCACCTGCCAAATACAAGTTCCATTAAAGTCCGACAAGAATATGGCCCACACCGTCATGTCCTCGCGGATCTCCCGTGAGACTGTCACAAAATGATGCGACAGCCTCACGCCTGCCGTCGCCCGCTCTAGACGTCGACAAAAAATTTTGCCATAGGTATAACCCTACAAGCAAAGTTAAGCAAGCCCATAAGGGACTGCACCTTCTTCAAGACGGCTTTCCTGCAACCTTGAAGGTCGACAATCGCATCCCGAAGCCGGCGGACCTTGTCTGCAGGCAACCTACAAAGACCCTCCACAGTATCGATCTCGATACCTAAGTAGGAAAGACAAGAGGTGGGACCCTCAGTCTTGTCAGACACCACTGGAACCCCGGAACTATGAAAGAGGTCACTTGCTGAAAAAGAGCCCTAGCACATACCTCCGACGCAGCCGGGCCAATGAAGCGAAAATCGTCCAAATAGTGCGCCATAAGGTGGTGCCCGGACCCCACCTCGACGCACCAATGGAGGAAAAAACTACATTTTTCAAAAAAGGCACAAGAGATGGCGCAGCCCATCGGGAGGCAACAATCCACGAAAAATCCCTGCTGCATCCGAAAACCCATGTATCGCAGTGAACCAGGATACAGGGGGAGGAGCCTGAAAGCCGACTCATTATCAAGTTTTGCCATAAGGGCCCCCTTCCCGCATGAGCGCACCATATCCAGCGCCTCCTCAAAAGACTGATAAAACCACCCGGCATTGTCCCGGATTGATGGCGTCAGTAACTGAGCCACCCTCCGGGTATGACAGATGCTGAATCAGCCTGTACTTTCCCGGTGCCTTCTTAGGAACTATCCCCACATGGGAGACAACCAGACCCTCCAGCGGTGGGCCACTGAAGGGTCCAGCCATGCACCCCTTGCGTACCTCCTCCATAACCTTCTGTTCAAGAATAACCGGAAACTGCCTAGCCGACCTAAGGTTAGCGAAAACCAAACTCGAAACCTGCACTTAAAAATTTAGCAGCCTCAGTAAGGGGATAAATGTCAAGCCAAAGGCACATTGCTTGCAACTTAACTGGGGATAGGGCCTTGGGTAATGGAAGGACTGAGTGTCCCCGGAAAATTTATTTGAATGCGTTACTGAAGTCCAGACCTCGACATTCTTTATGCCGAAATCAATACATTGTACCCCCTGTTTCTTTCGGAAACCCTCATCATAGGCCCTCCAAACAGCTCCTTTGAAGTTATAATGCATGTCCTGTATGAGATGCATGTAACACCAGATGGTCCTGGACTCCCCTTGTTGAAATTCCACATAACTCGCTGCAAACACGCAAAAGCCCTCTGACCATCTTGCAAAAGTTTTATATGCCTCCTCCCTTATCCCCTCTTTTGCCACTGCCACTTCCAACCCTTTCCTTGCATCCTCTGTCATGGAAAACATATCGATATATTTCCCTTTTTTAATCCTGTCCCTAACGGACAACCTAATCTGCCAAAAAATTGCAGTATTCTCGCAAATCATAGACTTTGCCCTAGGCCTGACTGCCTTTTTAGCCAAAACGCCTTGCGCCTTCCCCCCTACTTTGCCAGGATTAAGACCAGCCAAGGTCTGGTGGAGCAACTTCATAACCTTGGTTGGCTTAATCTGCGAATCGGTGGAACCTATGGAAGAGACCTCATCAGACACAGAGGGAGACAGGTCCGCGCCAGAAACCGGCGCTGACTTACCGATTCCAGCAGGGTCACCTGGAGGAAGCGATTGTGACGAAGTACCCGGAACCTCTTCGGCCCATTAGGCCTGCTGCTCGACACTGGTTCATACCGCGACATCAGAATTCCCTGGCAAAAGAGACACATTAGTATTCTGCATAGCCATCTAAATCCCTAAAAGAGAGCTTGGTTTTGCTAGTGCTGTCTGCTGATCCATCGCTGGTATTGCTATCGCTGTCTGTTGAACCACCCCCGCTGACTGTACCGCAGGCGCGTTTATCCCCCCGGGAACAGAAGGCAAAGACAAACCCCTACCGGGCCTGCTTGAGTGGGCATAAGGGGCACAATTGCGAAAGGGATTTGAATGGCACCTGACCCCATCCCTTGAGACCAAAATTGCTGCAGAAATCCCGCTGGTAAACCCCATTGCTGACTCTGCTGAGTTCCACCCTGGCCTGATGCCCTGCTCGCACGCGACCGTGACGCGGATCTGCCAGAGCGCGCAGACATGCTCCTCTGCAAAGCTAAAGCTGAAGAGGGGCATGAAGAACAAACCAACCCCTTCCTGGAATGCTCCGTTGAAATTAGAGAGGCCCTAGAGCCCCTGCTGGTAGCATGCTCCTGCTGCCTCCCCTCCTGATGCTTATTTTTTCATTTCTGCTTGCTAGCCTCCCCACTGGGCCTTGCTGGGGTGTCAGGGATTATGGATATGCTGCCAAAGACCCCTCACTGCCTGGTACAGAGCTTGTGAAATCCCAGCCATCACTCAATCCTGTGCCCCAGATGCTACAAACTGCTCCTCCATGTCTCCAGGGTTCTCTGCCGCCATTTGCCCCTCTGCACAAGCCACCGCCGACCCTGCACTCCCTGCTGGCACAGCCTGTGCCTCCGGAATCACTGCAGAGCCGCCCGGTCCTCCCGCGGCTGTGACGTCACGCGACTTCCAGTTGGGACCAGAGGTTTGCGGCCGTGCGGCAATAGTCGGCTCCTCTCTATAACGGAGTGGAGCCACCTTGCTTCTTACAGGCTGCGACATGTGCAGAAGGGACAAACTATACAAGAAGGGACAGAATCAGAGGTGTCAGAACAAGAAAGCAAAGGAGGGAAGGTAGGAGTAAAAAACGCAGTAAAAAACGCAATTATAAGTAACGGAATATATAAGGAGAAAAGTGAAGCAAGTAAAAGGTTGTAAAGGAATAGATGAGGAATTAGAGGAAATCATGAAAGAGGAAAAGAGATTGAGAAAGTGAGAAAGTAGGAAAACACTTTTAATAGAATGCAGAAAAGACAGACAGCTATGCTATAGACACTTAGCCTTCCTGAATCTTTTACGCTGAGTACCCCACTCCCCCCACTGCCGGTCCTATAAATGTTATCTAGCTAGTCCCACCCCTCTAACTCCACCCCTCACCCCTGTTCTATCCCCACCCTCCTATCCTACAGCAATTAACCCCTGCTTGCCAGATGTGTGCCTGAGGCTCCTGCCTGCTGTTTATGCCCCTGCAGCCCTATGGGGTCCTTGGTTCTTTTTAGAACAGAAAGGGGAGAAAACAAATAATAAAAACAATATTAAGAAATATAGTACAAGTAGAGGAAATGAGATACAGAGAGGAGAAGAGGAGATGAAATATATTCATATAATCATCTGTGTATAACATTGGGCTGGATCCAGACTCAAGTAAGGGCTTGAAATTAGTTACTCCTGGGCTAAACCATGTTGATTGCAGGGGAGTCATATTTCATCTGTTGTAAACAGTATTAGAGTTGAGAGGTGATGTTTCCTATCCCAAGTCTAAATAACAGTGTGATAGTAACACTGGTCAGTATCTGTGTGCAGTAAACAACTCAAAGATATATCCCTGCATGCAAAGAATACAATTAACTTGACTCCCCCTGCAATCAACATGGTTTAGCCCAGGAGTAACTAAGTTCAACCACTTACTTGAGTCTGGATCCAGCCCATTATCCTTACTTACTCCAATATGAATCTTGTATAGTTTGTTTGGGTTTTTTTTTTGGGACGGGGGGCATAGAAATAATAAGGATAAAATTAAATGTGATACAGAGAAAAGGAATAAAAAGCATAAGGAAAAAGCTAAAACCATACAGATATAAAAGATGTATGAATACAGATAGGTGAGTAAATATTAACTCAAATGGTGACAAAATCCCCTCCTCCTGTGATTACAGTGAGCGGCGGCAGTGTCAGGAGTCTGACTGCCGGGACTTTGACAATGTCAGTCACAATCGCTGGCAGTGTTCTAGGGGGAAGGCGATCCGATCGGCCACTGCTTGTAAGTGCCTAACTCAGCCCATACTGTGCCATTTAAATGCCTCCCTCAGCCTATAATGCATATATTCGGCTTGTGTAGGGATGTCACACCCTATCGCACGAGGTTACGTACAAGTTATATACAGTCAGAGTTATGATTAGTAACCTCTGCCACGTGCATGCCCAGTGCTTTACCACAGCCAGACCTACACATGCTGCATAGCGCCAGAGTGTGAAGGAAAGATACTGAGCAGGATGTAAGCTGATGGGGGGGGGGGTAACAAATCATGTCTTACCTTGTCAATTTTGTCCTCAAAGAGCAATGAAAGATATAGGACACAAATGGAAGTTGAAGTTTTCACAGGTGGGTTCTGCAAAAAAAAATTATGTACTAAAAATAACATTTGGGGCCAGATTTACTAAGCTGTTGGAAAGGAGAAGTGGAGATGTTGCCCATTGCAACCGATCAGATTCTAGCTGACATTCTCTAGTATGTAATGGGAAAAGTGAAAGCTAGAATCTGATTGGTTGCTATGGGCAACATCTCCACTTTTCCATTCCTGCAGTTTAGTAATCTGGCCCCTGGGGCTTAAAAACCTGAGTACAAATGAGTAATTGAAAGAAGATTTGTTTAGCATTGTTAAGAGTATTTTGTTAAGTGTGGTAAAGGTTAGTGTACAATAAAAGCCACTGGGAGACTGGGATTTGGGTCAATACTGTTCTGTTTTATGGGAGAGAATTCTAAGTTTTCATGTATCATTGGTATGCTAAGGCTGACATTGATGTCTCTGTAGAATATAAGGCGTGCCTAGAGCGATTTGATCGGGGAACCAGCCAGGGTTTGTTGTAGGTGATATCCTGCCACATCAGGAGATAAGAAATTAGACACTGTGAAAAGAATCATTGCACAGATTTAGAAAGTTAGTTAACTTTCTAAGTCATTCTACAGGTGTGAAAAGGTTCTGCAACAGGTTATGCAACAGAGCGGTTGATTGGTAAAGAAGAGTTTGCAGGTAATAAGGTTATGGTCCAAGAGAAGAGGAGGAGAGCTATTAAAATCAGAGACTGAACAAAGTTTAGAGAATCCAAGATTAACACAGTTGCCAGGCATATGGGTAAACAAGTTACTTCACCGGGATGGGAAATGAGTTAAGGTTAGAGAGAAAAGTTTAGAGGCATCAGAAGAATAATGATTAATAATGAGGATGGTAAAATCAATTGGTGGTTCAATATTCCTGGGAGTCTGTTTGCAGAGGATATACTGCTTTCTAAACTGTACAGGTAAAGGTTTTTATTACAGCTCTCCAGCAGAAGTCACACAGAGCTGAATCTGGACTATAGAAGGTAGGAAATATAAAGGCTCAGACAGACTGCATAGGTACTCCTGTATTCTGCATGGGTACCCCTATAGACTGCATGGGTAGCCCTATAGACTGCATGGGTACCCCAATAGAGGGAGTGCTATGTATCAGTTACATTAGTGTTCCCAGAGTGATTATATTGTAGTTGTCTGTTGGTGTCTGTGCTTTTGTCGTGTTTTTGTCTGGAAGTCAGTTGAAACATGTGGATGTCACTTTTTAATTTATAGCTCAAAATAAGAACCAAAATAAAGAAATAAAGATATTTCCTGACACATAAATTGTTAGTATTGCATAAATAACGCCTGTATCTAAATAAAGTATTCCTCTGTCAGGTAACCTTTGTCACCCTGGACTACAGACCCCTAAGAAGGTCAGGTCCAAAACTAATGCCCCCTTGAACCACCTGCGGAGGCGGGGGACAGGCACAGTGACAGGAGGATAAAAGGGGGCATGAGTTTTGCACCTGACCTTCTGAGGGGTCCTGTAACCCACCTGTAGACCAGGGTGTCAAAGGTTATCTGACAGAGGAATACTGTTGTGTATAGGGGCAGTCAGACACCGATATGCAGCCCTGTAGCTTAGCTCATAGGGCTCCCCCTGAAATCAACATGGTTTACCCCAGGAGTAACTAAGTTCAAGCACTTATTTAAGTCTGGATCCATCCCATAATTGCTAACTCTCACGAAATGTTCAGAAAACTCCAGAAACGCAGGAAGCAATTATATAGTATCATACAGTATAGTATAGAATAGTATAGTATAGCTTTTTATAATATTATAAATTATGGTAGCAGATATATATTTCCATATAAAAAAACTAGTAAAAACTAAATACATGTCATGGAATAAACGAATATATATATTTGTTGATAATTATTTAAGCATGTCTATAACACAAATGGTGACATCTAAAGACTTATACATTAGCTATGACAGGTTAAAACAATGGGCTGGATCCAGACTAAAGTAAGTGTTTGAAATTAGTTACGCCTGGGCTAAACTATGTTGATTGCAGGGGAGTCATATTTCATCTGTTGCAAACAGTATAGAAATGAGAGGTGATGTTTCCTATCCCAAGTCTAAATAACAGTGTGATAGTAACGCTGGTCAGTATCTGTGTGCAGTAAGCAATTCAAGGACATATCCCTGCATGCAAAGAATACAATTACCTTGACTCCCCATGAAATCAACCTGGTTAAGCCCAGGAGTAACTAATTTCAAGCCCTTACTTAAGTCTGGATCCAGCCCAGTAATATGTTTAATCAACAAATGAGACACCTACATGTCATACTGTGCCAATAAGAATCTTAAACAATCTGTTGCAAATCTGACTCTACTCCCCGCAGCCTGACCCTAAAGCTCTCCATAGAGGGCCGTATTCAGAAATCCGTTTCCAGATCTGGACGCAAATATACGCACGCACAGAGCAGGCCAAACCCCCTCACAACCATGACACTCTCTCGGCCGTGTTCTCTGAGACTTACGCCACCATAGACCACCTTTAACTTTCCGTGTGCAGTCCCGTGCGTATATGTCCTCCATACGTGCATATCATGATAATTGTGCCCACTTTCCTTCATTTACCTGCCCCCCCCCCCCCTTCATTTAAATGCCTCCCCCCGCCCATTTTTATTTAAATTCTTCTGTGCGTATTTTTCCGTCGCAGACGTATGTATCCACGTGCGGTTCACAGGTCTGTCCGTAGCACTTCCGTGCGTATCATCGTCAATTGCATAAATAAATTTACTACGCATGCGCAGTTGAAACGTACGCACGGAACTCACCGTGAAAACGGATCTCTGAATACTGGCCAGAGTCCCCTGTAGTACTCACCTGTCCGGCAGATCTGCAGTGGCGGATTCCAAATTAATGAATTTTAATTAAGTATGCCCAAAAAAAAATAGGCAAACTTACCCATTCATTAGTTAAAGTTTCTTAGAAGTACCAACTCTGAAATAGAGACAGACGAATATAAGTTTTTTTCCTTTCTGGAATTTTAAAATGGAATGTTTGAAGTGGTGAATGCACCCCCATGTGACCCTAGGGCCAGCTCTAACCTCTCACTGGTCTTTAACATCAGAAATGTTGACCTTAGTTCTGAGAGAGAGGGGCTATGCATGGATAAGAAGGCTGTAACACTCCAGATGTGGTGAAACTACAAATCCCGTCATGCTCCAACAGCATAATTAATACCTGGCAATGCATGCTGGAACTTGTAGTTTCACAATACTTGGAGCGCCAAAAGCATTACTGGTGAGGTCACACATGTAAAATCAAGCTTCAATAAATAGGGAATCCAGAATTATAGGTAGGTGGGAAGTATTTGAATTGTAGAGTAAGGGCTAAGTTTAGACCTTACGTCCATTCCAACTTTCCATACCTTTTTAGATACTGGATAGTGATATTTTGTACTATGAGCTATGAGATAACTTCTGTTCCTAATATTTGTTTTACCTGATATTTATAATGTTTGTTTGCAAAATCTTCTTTTCTTGCTTCTTTATGGACTTTATATATCCTATACTTGTTAAGTATTTATTGCAAAGCTCTGTTATGTAATCTTTTGTCATGATTTATAATAAAATAGCATTTCCAGCTTTCGATGCCATCCCCATACATTAAGTTAGGACAAGGGAGAAAGGATGCTGCAGAGATACAGCATTGAATCTCCAGGTGCCAGATTTACTAAGTTGCAGGTTTGGCAAAGTGGAGATGTTGCCCATAACAACCAATCAGATTTTAGCTGACATTCTCTAGTATGTAAAAAAAAAGTGAGAGCTAGAATCTGATTGGTTGCTATGGGCAACATCTCCACTTTTCCAAACCTGCATCTTAGTAAATCATGGTCTGCTGAAAGGTTCTCAGACTGAAGATTCTTTCTTTAGAAGACCTCATGGACCAAAGAGCTTTGTTTACTTATCCATTTTGCAAGCAATACTAATTATTAAATGACACTGAACCATCATTATTGTCACAAGAGTTTGGGCACATGCAAATGAATACACCTGGATGTCACAATTGCACATTTTTCTATAATGGCTCACACTGGTGCTGTATCCAGAGTTAATGCTCAGTTCCGTACACTAGCTGGCGGAATTGCTGATGCACAACCCCACATGCACTCCCCCTGCTCTCTCTTACGTGTGGATGGTGGATCCGCCGACTGGACCCAACCTAAAGTATTCTGCAAGCGTGAGGAATACTGCAGACCCTCCAACCTGACCTATTCCATTAGGTACAAAATACTCTGCTCCTCAGTTTCCAACTGTTTGTTACTATGGTAACCACCTCTGCTGACTGCTCCCCTCTTCATCACCCCACCCCGCTTCTCCGCAGACTGTCTTCCTGCACGGAAATCTGTATTGTGAGGATTCAGATCCGTGCTGGGAGTCGGTAGCGTGAACACGCGCACCTAAAGATTGTGGCCATTATATGCACACGGTGGGACGTATTCACACCAAAGAAGCTTCAGCTTCTTATGTGCGTAGATTTGCAAAATGACCTACCACGCATGCATTAGGAACGTGGCTTGCCTTCATGCGGTCTTTAAAGACCGCACTGAGTAGTTTAGTTAGATAGAGACGTGCTAATGCCGCCTCGGTGAGTGTATAGTTAGAGGGAGGAAGGAGAGACAAAGGGCCTGATCCAGACCTCCGCCGATGCGCTGTGCGTACTAATGCACAGCGTATTGGCAACATCTGCCTGGCGCATGCGCAGATCGGCAAAACTGACGATCTTACGCATACGGCCGCTGTAACCACGGCAGTGGCCGTAGATCAGGATCGGGCCCAATGTCCGTGAGTAATTTCCTTCTTAAGACAAAACTACGCACGATAAGATAAGGTAGCCATATGGTAATGACCATTTGATCACTAGGGGGCAGTGTTTTATATAAGAGATGACGTCAGAAACACTAGAGCACCACTGTAATTGACATCATCTCTTATATAAAACACTGCCCCCTAGCGGCCAAATGGTCATTAGGAGCAGCGCCGAGAAAGAAGAGGAGGTGCCCCCGTCGTATCAATTGGAGAAGAGCCAGAGATCCGGACCAGTGACTTCAATCAAGCTGAACCCAGACTCCAATCAAGAAAAGAAAATTCTGCATATCCAGCAACGCTTCCCAAGACTGATTACATCAAATGGTGAGTGCCCAAACCTTTTATTATTTTTAAACAACAAACACTGCATACATACACTAAGATTAGGAGAAGATGACCACTGGAGATAAGTGCACACATTTAGGGGACATAATTAATTAGGGAAACTTTATTTTTTACATATCTACTTTATGTAATGTGTTAATGTATGTTTGGTGCTTACTGTGTTTTTTTTTTTACACACTACACACAGAGCAGCATGGTTAGAAGCCTTACCATGCTGTGCTGATAAAACTACAAGGCTTAGCAATACTGAGCCTTGTAGTTCTATCAGCACAGCATGGCTAAGGCTTTCAGCCATGCTGCACTTAGTTTTTTGTTAAAATCATGCGAGTTGCTGCAATTTCTTAAAGGGCTAATCGCGGTGGTTCTCTATTGAAAATCACCACGATTTAGCTCTTTACAAGTCGCAGCAACTCGCGTGATTTCATTTAAATAGCAGGCAAATCAATTCTTAATGAATCCCGCAATTTGAATGAAAAAATCACTGCAATATCGCCGCGTTCTTGTGTGATTTTAAATCGCACCAAAAAAAAATCACTTTTAATAAATGAGGTCCCTGGAGTGGAGTCTTGCATCCGGTCCCTAGAGATAAATGAATGCCCTTATATAATATAGTATATGCAATGCTACACAAATACCCACAGATTCCACCTATTTATGCATATTTTACATCATGATGTTCACAAATGATACATTAAACAGATTTATCCAGCACATGTTGAACTGTTGTCTTTTCTGTCCACTACCTTTGTCTAACCTACAGGCCATGGGTGATAACATCCCCTTTATCTTCATGGAGATCATATTAGCCCTGTGCATCGTCACCTTGAATCTTCTGGTTTGTGTCACTGTCTACCTGCACAAGGAGCTGAGGTCCGTCACCAACTTCCTGATTGTCAGCTTAGCGGCGGCAGACATTGGAGTTGGAGTTTTAGCAATTCCTTTCTCTATCGTGCTGAGTATGGAGTACACGCTCTGCTTTTACACCTGCATCTTCATTGCCTGCTTCCCGCTAGTCACCACACAGTTCTCTATTCTGCTGCTGCTACTCATTGCCATCAATGCTCACCTGAAGATCAGACTCCCAAACAGGTACGGGCTGGTAAAGTCACTGAACTCCGATATAATTGCCAAATGGTTCATTTGTTTTTTGGTAGAATGATTTGGGGCTACTTTCAGACAATGGGTCTCATCCAGAATTGAGTTCTAAATCCATACATTAATCTCCATTGCAGAGGCTTAAGTATTCCGCATGCATCGCTGTGCATGCAGAATACTGATTTGTATGCAAGGGCTAAGCCAAGCCCTTACTGGGTGTGGGTTAGCTGCGAGAACGGCCCTTTCCTGGTATCGATTTCTCTTGTCCCGTCGAGGACAAGCAATTGAAAATTCCGAGGACGAATCTGCAGCGGCGAGAGATGAGTATTTATCTTACCCCAACCCTTATCCTAATTCTCACCCTAACACACCCCTTCCATTACCTTAACCCTCCCTTCCCCGGAGCCTGCCCCTAAGACTGCCTTCCCCACAGCCTGACCCTAAGACTTCCTTCACCGCATCCTAACCCTAAGACTCCCTTCCCCACAGCCTGACCCTAAGACTTCCTTCACCGCAGCCTGACCTTAAAATTCCTATCTCTGCAGCCTGACTCTGACTCCCTTCCCCATAGCCTATCCGCAGCCTTAACCCTAAGACTTCCCTCCCCGCAGTTTAACCCTAAGACTGCTCATAGACTCCTAACCCTAAAACTCCCCATAGAATCCCCGGTAATACTCACCGGCATACTTACCCATACTTTAGTAAATCTTCTAATTAGTGCTGTTTTCAAAATACAGCCAGACCAAAATAAGCTTCGTAGTTCTGGTTCCAGCTCAAAGTTATGAGAGTTGTTTCACTGATGTACCAAATACACTTACATTTTATTCTAAGAACAGACAAGCATTCTATGAATAAGAGCCCTCTGAATATAACTATAGTACAGTAGTACTACAAGAATGTAAACACATTTTGTGACCTAAAGTTTGTTGGTCTCTTCCTTTCAGACAGTACAGTAGCTCAACCTCTTGAATGACATAAATAAATCCGAAGTCACCCCATTTCTGTTATTAAGGAAACTTCTAATAATTTCACTATGGAAGACACAGATCTCTTCCCACTGAATGACTGGGATTTAAGTGATATTGCTACAGGGAACAGGGTCTAGAGTTGTACTGGTGTTCACCAAGGACCTGGATGGTGGATATGGGCTTTGCTGTATATACTACCCACTAGCATGGGTAATATGGTCCTGAAAGTTAAGAGCAGGAGACAACTGTGTAGAAAATGCAAGTGCAGATAGCAAGACTGACCTGCAAGGTAACATGGCTAAAAATGAATCCAAGGATAAAAGTCAGGATCAGGCCCAAGCAAGGTCTTTACAATATCAGGTAAAAAGAATTTGCTAAACGCTATAGACTGTTGACAAGACCTGAAACTTTGGCGCTGGTGGCTGCACTCAGGCATTCAAAGAAACCACTTCTAACTAGGTGGAACAGAGTTATTGATTGACAGTCCTGGAAAGTCTGCCTGGAACCTGTGACCACAGAGCAGATAGTTGGGACCAGATATAGGGCCAGAGTTACTAAGCTGCCAGTTTGAAAAATGTGGAGATGTTGCCCATAGCAACCAATCAGATTCTTGCTGACATTCTCTAGAATGTAATAGGAAAGTGAGAGCTAGAATCTGATTGGTTGCTATGGGCAACATCTCCACTTTTTCCAAACCCGCAGCTTTGTAAATCTGGCCCATCGTTTGTGTGACACCCCAATGTCTTACTGTCTGACTCCGCTCTCACATAATTGTCTTAAATTGCCCCTAATCATTAATCTGGTGACATCCCATCACTTTCATAATCTGGATATTAAAATCATCCCCATAAAATTTGGACAGTTAAAACAAATGAACCGATCATTGTTGAAAAACAGCTTGATACAATTAATATCACTACATGTCATTGCCAACTATGCCAAATCTTTATTGCTCTTAGATTCACACCTTTGCCATTTCATGCATCTAGCATATTAGTCAATATTGGTGGCTCAGTTGACATCACACCTCCCAATTATCTCTCTATAATGATCTGTTCCTTCCATATTTATATAAAACTAGCCCCTACCAAACATCTACAATGCATTTAGTTCTATATGAACACATTGAGCAAAATACTATATTTAGTAAGTTGGGTGAACACAACTCATGATTCTTTTACTTCTCTTGTTAATAAAGCTGAACCGTATAGGGTTAGTTTTGAACATATGGATGCAGTTTATTTAAGTCTATATATTGCTTTTATAGTGATTCCTAAATTTCATCTTTCAGCTACATGGTGTATGTTACCAGTCGACGGTTAGCCGTTGCCGTCCTGATGTGCCTCATTCTCTCTTGCCTCATTGGCTTCTCCCCAATGATGGGTTGGAACCAGTTTCAGCAATATGTGGGGACTAATAAAACTCATGTGGCTTCTGAAAGGTCTACATATGGCTTTGAGAGGTCTATTTGGCATTACCCTTCACCTCGACGAGCAAGAGATCTTTCCATGGCCTATTTCAGCCACAAAGAAGTTACCAATAACAGCAATATCCAGGGGGACCACCTCGGACGCTGCTCCCTCATAGCTGTTTTTAGCCCAGAATACCTTGTCTACTTTGTGTTTTTTGGATGCACTTTGCTGCCTCTACTCATCATGTTAGCGATCTATGCTGATATCTTCAGAGTGGTTCGAGGCCATTTAAGGTCCTCCAAGAAGTGGGAGATACACATGGCGTGGACTCTTCTTCTCTTGGTGGGAATTTTCTGCATTTGCTGGATACCACTTAACACAATTAACAGCCTCAGGCTCTTATGTCAATCGTGCTACCTTCCTGTGCCCATTGTACGTCTTGCAGTGCTCTTTTCCCACATGAATTCCTTTGCTAATCCCCTAGTCTACGCTATGAGGAAGAAAGACTTTGGTGCGGCACTGACATCTCTCTTCCTGCATCTCGTCCACTGCTGTGTATCACCCAAAAAAATGTTCCGTCGCAGAAACAAGATACAACCACAGGGTGGATAAGACGTTAGAAAACTCCTATTGTTCAGGAATGGTGGGAGGTATTAAATATTTTTTTTTACAGGCTGGCTGAGTAGGGAAAAAAGGAAGAAGGGCAGCACATGGCCAGAGGGGGTAGGGCAGGGGCATCATAGGGGCACAGAGTCTGGAGGAGGTGGCAGGCAGCAGGCTTTCAGCAGATGCTCACAGGGGGGTAGGGGGGGGGCTGTGCATTGCTTTGCCCAGGGCCTACAATTCTAAGATGGCCCTGAATGTATCTGCATGAAAATGCCACAAATATGTAAATACACAAGAGGAAGGAAACAATTCTGAGTTTTTAGATTGTACTAGTGCTTGTACATGTGTTTAATATAGTTACAAAGCAGAGAAATACAGTGTGCACGTATGTAATTGCAATGTAGTAAACATGACCGGGTTACAACCAAGTGCGTCAAACAATCAGGTAAATCTACATTTCGAGAATATAAGGAACAAAAAAACTGGTCTGACGTCCCATAACAAATAATATATAACACTATGGTCCAGATTAACTAAGCTGCGGGATTGTAAAAGTGGAGATGTTGCCGATAGCAACCAATCAAATTCTAACTGACATTTTGTAATATATAATAGGAAAGTGAGAGCTAGAATCGGATTGGTTGCTATGGGCAACATCTCCACTTTTCCTTTCCCTCAGCTTAGTAAACTGCCCCATGTGTCAGCACATGCATAAATAGAAGGTTTAGTTCACAATATAGCTATATTGGGTCAAGTTCACCTGCCCATCATCAAGGCACCTCCTGTAGGTAAGGAAGGCCCGAGTCTAGGGACGGAGCTGGATGGGACTGCTGCCTAAAATAAACTGTCAAAGGCTGACAGCTTAAAATAATGCTTGCCACTCATTGGATGAGTGCTGAGTGCTACAGCTCAGCTTACTTACAGCAGGGTTGCCGACTTTTGACAGCTTCCCTCCGGGAGATCCCAGATGGCGCAAATTGCGTCATCAAGTCGCTCCCTGGCCCTAGCAACACTAGTATACACTATAGGGGCCAGGACTTGAGGCCGTGGTTTCCATGAAACCACGGGCTTCAAGTCTCTTGCGGGAAATTTGCTGGCTCTCCTGGGATACCGGGAGAACTGCCCGAATTCCGGGAGTCTCTCGGACATTCCGCGAGAGTCGGCAACACTGACTTACAGTGCAGGGGGAGAGACTGCAACTGGCCCTTCTTTCCCTCAGGCTTTGTAGCAGCTGCACCCCTTGCATCCCCTGTACTTACACCCCTTGTACTAATGATGTGTACAGCAGCATTATTAGGGAAGGTCAGGTATAAAACGTCAGACCAGTTTTTTGTCCCTTGTAGTTACATAGTGGTCACTTTTGGTCCTTGGCTGCATCTTTTCCATTGCACACATTTCACATATTTGAATTGGCCTTTTTTTTCTTGTTACTGATACATTTGAATAAAACCATTCTGTGCAAACACAAATGCTCTCCATTGTACAATATACTTTAGCGTGTTCCGTTATCATGGCTGGAAATCTACGTTCCAGCTCTTACTACTTGTGCCATGTATGGTTTTTGGGCTTAACATGTGCACTTGTGTTCACTGATATTCATAGAAACTTTTACGATGATCCTGTGATCCCAAGATTTTAATAAGAAATGTAAATAATCAGTTAGAAATTACAGACAGAGGCCCATATTCACAGTACCGAACGTATAACATATAGGTCCGGTGTTTAGCGGTTTTTACTACTGCGCTTGTGTAGTAATTTTTTAACGTAATCTACGTAAGAAAAAGAAAAAATGACTACGCATGTGTAGTAGTAAAAATCGCTAAACACCGGACGTATATGTTATACGTCCGGTACTCTGAATACGGGCCATAATCACAAGTTTTACAAATGAGAGAGAAGAGTGACACAGGGAATTGACTTCCTTCTCTCATGCGGAATTAAACACCCCCCGCACAAACAGAAAATGCGCAGGGGGGTGGATGCGATCCTACATTATTCAATTCAGTACCCGGCAAAACAATCTAATAATAATTGGACTAGAGATCACACTTCACTTAGAGTTGGTTCTACAATAACAGATTCCTGACTTAGAGTTGGTTCTACAATAACTTTTTCCTGCTGTAACCAATCTTCCATGAAGGAGCATGGGAGGTCATTCCCTTCATTCGCACAGGCTTCCGTTCTTAAGATTTCTGATCTGCCCTTACTTAAATTGGGGTCGGATCTGAAATGATAGACATAAGGTAACATTGAAAGGAATCCAGATGAAGAATCCTGCAATCTGTTTTAGTCTGGAAAAATCCCTCCTGACCCAAGATGACAGTCCTATTACTCCCAGGATCCACTACTAGCCTTCATTTAAATAACACACTGTACTGTCCCATAAAGCATGACAATTCATGTTTATACCCTGACACAATTTACCAGTGTGATTTTCTTCTCCCATAACCCTCTGCTTAAAAAAAATTGAATATGCAAGCCCACAAAGTGCAGAATCATTGGACAGAAGGTTAGGACTGGTACACACCAAAGATTGGACAGACATCATGACACATTGATCGGTAAACTTAGGGGAAGAAAAATCTCCCAAAAAAATCTAATTAAACGATCCGATGCTCTTCTACAGAAATGATTCTACAGGATCATTGCAGTGTATACAGTGATAACATATCACTGGAAACACTTGTTTATTGTGCGTACCTAGCATTAGTCTAAACCTGGGTAAAGCCATGTTGCAATGTGAAGGGTGCATATTAGGATTACATTTTTCATCAGCAAAATGCAGGCTATTATATCATTATAACACATACTTTTATAATGCATTTAAAAGTTGAGCTAGGAAAAGTCACTTCTTAAAACTAATCTTGTATCAGGGGAGTAGAGAGGTTGGAGCCGGTGGTGCTTGTGCTCTTTGGGATAATATTATGGGTCTGGAAATTGCACACAATATAATGTACAAATGGGAAATATCATAGTTCTGGCAGTGACATATTATTATATATATGTGGGGCATATTAGGGAGTCAGGAAATGGCACACTATATACTGTGTGTCCCAAACCTAATGTAAACCGCAAGTTAATCTATGTGCCATTCCCAGACCCATAATTTACCCTACATGTGCTTTATATAGTGTGCCATGTCCATAGATGTGTAATGTAAGGGAGACAGGAAGGGGGTTGTGTAATGGACTACAGGGAAGGGAA